>VUQH01059551.1:0-10209 GCA_015106775.1 Etroplus canarensis | reverse complement strand
CAGGTGTCCCCTGTCAGTCAGACGTAAGTTTAGCTTTGGACAATCTGTCTCCCAGTGTCCTTTCTCTCCACAGTACATGCATGTATCATAATCACAGCCTGGCCTTTTCCTCCTCTCCTTTACCCTGAGCCTCCGCGCTGATCCTGCAGCTGCGTCTCCCGCCTCTCACTGCGGTCACGCCAGCCGCGTCTGAAATCTGAATGCGCGCGTATTAGTCGAATTACGGTAATTTCAGGAGCAACACAGAGTGCACCTTCATTGCTCTCTCTCTCTGCCCCCCTCTCTTTATAAATACAGATATATTATCACACTGTTAATGTATTTTATTTATTTATCCATATATAAACTCGTGTGTATGTGTTTATACATATACATATAAAAAAATATGCGTGTTCCAAAAATGGAATTTGTTCATTACCGACTGCACTTTTGATGTTTTGGCTGATTAACAGTGTGATAATATATCTGTATTTATAAAGAGAGGGGGGCAGAGAGAGAGAGCAATGAAGGTGCACTGAAAGGGTGCACTCTGTGTTGCTCCTGAAATTACCGTAATTCTACTAATACTCGCGCATTCAGATTTCAGACTCGGCTGGCGTGACCGCAGTCGCCTACCCGGCCGTCCAGGATTCGTCCTGATGAGGAGGAATTGAATGTGGAAGCTGTTGTTGTTGTTGTTGTTGTTGTCTGGCAGGTGGACAACCGTCTAAGTCAGGATCCGCAAGGAGGGCAGCCACACTCGAACATGGAGGTTTTGGCGTGACATGGATGAGAGAGAATAAAGAGATTTACTAGATTACGGTTATGGAGTCAAACTTTTTAGATAAAATCATAAATTTCACCCTCAGGGGAAGACAAGTTGGCGCTGGAACCAACAACTCCCATTCTGCAAGAACGGGCGGATATCCCTTTCACTCTTTACAGGGTCTAAGTACCGAGCTACCTAGTTACTCTACCTTTTTAATTACATAAAAAGGGACATTTCCGGGACAGCCATTGCCATGCAGGGTTATCCTCCAGAAGTTCCGTCAATCTTGTCCTTCCCCTTTTTCCAAATTAGAATTTATTCAGACCCAAAGTGTATTTTTAAATCGATCCTTCTCACCGGAAATTATGCAGGTAATTTATGGATCTCCGCGTTGGCTGCGGGGATACGACGAGTCAGCTGTCCCTTCTCTGTCCCTCTAAGCGAGGTAGGAGACCTGGACTTTTGTCATCCAGGCTGATCAGACGTGAATCGTCGCTCCATCCGCGGCCAAAACGTGAGATCCTGCCGACAACGCCAAGTTTGTGGTGGAAAAAATTAATAGTTAAATAAAAAGTCTCGGATGAGAAGATCAATTTTGTTTATTTATTTGTGCACAAAGAGAGAACAACGCAAAGACACAGACATCAGCGTATCCTGGAGATGCTCTCTGCAGACTCCTTGCACCAAACTTTATAGTACTGTTGGGCTGGAAAATGATAAGAGTAACACGCTGGATTCCTTTTGGTGAAGAAAACAGAGAGACCTTGATGAAACAAGCAGCAACTCTTAATTAACAAAACCTGGACAAAGAGGGGAGTCATCCTTCTCAGATGTGGGAATGGTATTTTCTTCCTTCTCACGGAAGGCCAGGCACCACGCAAACATAAGGAAAGGTCATTCTAAGTTCAATACATTCATAAAATCTAGTCACTAAATATATTCTTCTTAATAGCATAAAATTTTCTACCACATCCTCACAGCGCTGCCAGCCTTTTCCAGGTGAGAGAGAGATTGCTGGAGCAGATAAATGATCGCATCATCAATTCCAACCTGCAGTGGGTCGAGGCAGTCTCTCACCTGAGGTCTCAAATGGGCCAACACCAGTCTCTCCAGAACCTTCACTATGTGTGACATGAGAGCTACTGGTCTGTAATCATCGAGGGAAGATGGAGATCTGTGTTTTGGCAGAGGAACAATGCAGGCTGTCTTCCACAGCACTGGCACCCTCTCTGGGCTCAGGCTGATGTTAAACAGATGTTGTAAAACCCCAGAGAGCTGCTCAGTACAGGTTTGTGAAACCCTTGGACTAATAGCACCAGGACCTGCAGCCTTATTCTGATTCAGTCTCAGAAGTTTTATTTTCACCCGCCTGCTGGAGACAGACAGGTGGGTGCTGGGGGTGAATGCATTGGGGGAGGGAGGAGGTGATGGGGTTTTATTGTTTACATTGTCCCTCAACGTGGATGTGAGGTAATAACAGCCTCCGTTATCCAATACCACTGCCAGTACTGATAAACCAAAGACGGACCAACCAAACTGTCATAGTCTTGAGCTTTGGTACTTTGGTTTGGCATGTTTTTGAGTTTCTTGTACCTTTTGCGTTTCTGAGCTTCTTTCACTGTTTTGTGATTCTTGGTTTTACGTTCTGCCATGTTTAGATTTATTCTCTAGTTGAGCCGTGGCCATGTTTAATTCTGTTATTGCATCATTTGTTTGTTTATGGCTGTATTTACTGGCGTACCCTTGTTTATGTTAGTTATTTAGTTGTTCCAGATGTTTTCCTGCTTTGTTCCTGTCTTCCTTCAAGTTTAGTCTTGGGTCATGTTTTCAGTGAAGCTTTCTGTTTCCTGTTTTCCTTTGTAGCCAGTCCAGTCTCATGTATTATGCCCATTTTTACCTCCTGCGTTTGATTGTTGCCACCTGTGCTCCTCTCCCTTTACTCTGAAGTTCTTTTGGCAAATAAAGCCGCTTTTAGTTAATTTGTCTTGCCTCCTGGTGTCCTCCATTTGGGTCCGCACTCTCCCCTCACGCTCTGAAAGCTCACACAGAATCAGGTGTTTTATACTACAATCACTGACACACATCAGCTGCACTCAGGTGGTCTCCATTTCACTAACTGACACTACTGGACTCAACTAGCTGGATGGATGTTGGATTAGGTCAGTGCCTTTAAAGGAGGGAATATTTATATAAAGTCAAATTATGTTAACCATGATTTCATTTATTAAAGTAATAAAAGGTGAAACATCCACAGAGTGTGAATACTTTTAATAGCCATTTTACATTTTATAGTGTTGAGTTTTGTGTTTTAAAGTGTGATTATCTATGTTATTAATGTATGAATGTAATAATGTAATCATTATGTATTTGATGATGAGCCCCCATGCCTGTAAGTATTTGTCATAAAGTCTATTATATAATATTCATGAATCTAAAAAATGCACCTACCTGATTCTATTTAATTTATTAGTAATAACAGATCAAAACACAAACAGACACACACACACACACACAGAGTAGTATCTTTACCTTACTGTGTTAAGTGCCTCGAGGCGACTTTTTTTGTGAATTGGCGCTATATAAATAAAATTGATTTGATTTGATGTATGTGAAGTGTGTGTGGAACAAGAGTGTGTAGATCTGAAACTTGGAATTTCCTCATCTGGGTCTATTTAAATGTATGCCTTCTTGTTCTTGTTCTTCTTCTTCTAAAAATGTGTATGTTATGTTAGTAGAAATAAATAGAAAATGAAATCATCTATTTAATTTCCAAGTATTGGCATTTTATGACCTTATGAAAAAATAGAATGGGTGTTTGGTGTTATTTTCAGGATGGTACCTGTAGTAGTTTACACATTCTAAGCAAAGGGTATCAGGTCCAAGTCCAGCTGGGGACAGTTGGCCAGTCAAGTTCTTCCACACCAAGCTCATCCAACCATGCCTTTATAAGGCTTGCTTTGTGCACTGGGACATGGTCGTGCTGGAACAGAAAAGGACCTTCCCCAAACTGTTCCCATAAAGTTGGAAGCACAGAATTATCCAAAATGTCTTGGTAAGCTGAAGCATTAAGATTTCCCTTCACTGGAACTACAGGGCGCAGGAAAACAACCCGATAGCATTATTGTTGGTTTTTATGTAGAAGATGACATCACCAATGATGCTTTCAAAACAAAAAAACTCGAACTTGTAAAGGAAAAGTTTAAAAAGGTGTTTGTTGGAATTATTGCAGCTTTTACCCACTTACAAATCATAGTACTGTTTGGTCCTGTGCTGTTATTGCTTCTATATACATTTTTGTGGTATTTGAGTTTAATACAGCAGTTTTAGTACATTTGATAATCTTTTTTTTAACTTTGAAGTAAATTAGCTATCGAATCATGTAATTCTGCTGGTGTTTGTACCAACTACTCAGTTTCTACTATTGTGGCATTCTTACTGAAAACCCATCATTAAAGGAATAGTGACCCATAATGTCTGCAGTGAAACAACATTACCTATACTGTGTTCTTACTGTCATGTATCAAGGAGTGCTCAGTATTTGGGGATGTTTGTCTGAAATACAGTCATGTGTCTTGTGTGTATGTGCAGGTAGACCGTAAAGCACTGCACTGGGCAGCTGGAGCTGGGAATGAACAGGCTCTGCGTCTTCTACTGGACCACGGCATGGACATTAATGAAAGTGACAGTGTATGTACACGACAAGTTTGGAGTTAAAACCTGATAGAAGTACAGTCTTTCTCATCGTTATTTCCAGAATCCCTTTGAAAGTGGAGGAGGGGATGCAAAAGCAGGGATTCTAGTGAGGCAGATGGCCACAAACACCACCACTGATTCATCATTCCTGTGGTAACTCTTTAAAGTTCACCTGAAAAGTGTATGCTTAGTGGGTACATTGTAGTGTTGTCTCTTTGGACAAGTCCGCACGTTCACAAAAAATCAGCAGGCACAGCCGGTGAGCCACACACTCACCACCTGATGAAAAAATTTACTTACTGTAGCTAAGACCCTAGTGGACCCCGTGGCACAGCTGCCACAGGCTCCACTTGATTTATTCTTCTGATGAATGCATTGGCAGCAATTTGGTGCAACTTGGGCGTCTACGCCAGAATAGCCAGGGATCGAACCACAAACCTTCTGGTTAGAAGACGACCTGCTCTCTGAGCCACAGCCACCATGAGTCCCACAAGCTTTATAGGACTCCTTTAGCGTAACGGTTCCCTTCAGCTCTGGTGTCCGCCATCTGGTTCGGGGGTTATCACCACAACAGGCACCAACTTCATACACCTGCCTCAGCAGTGGAGGTGCAGAACACCGTCCATTCAGACTCAGTGTCCCCAGCCTCACTCAGAATGCTGTCCAAGCTCTGCTGGAGGTGGGACTTGAAGATCTCATGAACTGGAGACTCAGCCAGATAGTCCTCACAAATCCCACTTAACCCTGGTTGTTTGCATTGTAGTGTTTTCTTGCAAGCTTTTGTCTTATCTGTCTCACATTGTTCCAGAAATGCTGTGGCGTTTTGCAAACTTGAGCTCATTCTCTAAGACGGTCACTTTTCTGCATGTACTTCAACTCATTAGTTGTAAATATTTGTCCCCAGTTTGGCATGAATGCTCTACTTCTCGCGTCATGGTTTGGCCACCTAAAGATCCTACAGATGCTGGTGTCCTGTGGAGCCAAGCTCAACTGTGAAAACAAAGTAAGATCTGCCATATTTCATTCAACTACCAGGTTCTTGTATTGACTGATGCAACATAGTGCTTGTGTTTGTTAGGATGGTCTGAGCATGCTGCACTGTGCCGCTCAGCGAGGCCACATCCAAGTGCTGGAGTTCATTTTGGAGGACCTGGAAGATATCTGTCTGGACCGAGCTGAAAAGGTGACGCCTTTATCGATTTATGAAGAGATTTTGTACAAACTGACTTGTACGAACTCAAGAAATGGAATGGAACAGCTATTTAAACCCTGTATGTATGTGTATAGTATATATGTGTTGTAGCTCTTGTGTGAATTGCTGTGATCTCTCTGCCCAGTCAGGGAAGACAGCACTGCACCTAGCTGCAGAACACGGACAGCTTGAAGTTGTGGAGTTTCTCATCGGAATGGGTTGCACACATAGCTTGAAAGACAAGGTAAGACACACACATAAACATGCATAAATCAATAATTGTGCTTAGGACTACAAGCAGAAGTTGTACATGATAAGTCACACAGCTTTTTAATTTTGGTGGCACTGAAAAAAGACAGGAGGTGGAGCTGGAGGTGGCAGAGCTGAAGATGTTCACTGGGAGTGACCAGGATGGACAGGATTGGAAATGAGTCCATCAGAGGGACAGCTCAGGCTGAGATGGTTTGGACATGTTCAGAGGAGGGATAGTGGACATATTGGACAAAGGATGTTGAAGATGGAGCTGCCAGGCAGGAGGAGAAGAGGAAGACCACAGAGAAGGTTGATGGAAGTGGTGAAGGAGGACATGCAGAGGGTTGGTGTGAGGGCAGAGGATGCAGGGATAGGGTGAGATGGAGGTAGATGATCTGCTGTGGTGACTTCTGACAGGAGCAGCTGAAAAATGATGATTTGTTAATTTGTTAATGTGTGTTGAGCTACAGCCAGCATTTCAGAGCTCTGAAGCCTCTTTGCACGAACAAAAACAGCATTAACATTTGCTTTCATTGGTGAGTAAGACTATAAAAGTGATATTTCGAAGGTAATTTAGAAGTCAAAATACTAATACTGCAGCAAGAAAAATCTCACCACTGAGCAATGAACACACTGAGGTACCACATAAAGACGAGTAGTTCAACTGTTCATCAGTTTTTTATGAGAGTTTCTTTTATTTTTGATATGTTTAAAAATCTTTTTGTATTGAGTTTTTTTATTATTTGGAGTTTTGTTTCATATTTCACTTTTTGTCGTATTAACACTGAGAGGGTTTGTTACAGTTGACTCTTAGGTCAGCTTTCAATCTGGAAAGTGTTGCAAGAAAATGAGACTTAAAATAATATAATATTAATAATATGTTAATAATAATTATTTTGGACAAAAATTAACTTCTGTACACCTGTTAGGAAAACTGCAGGTCATACAAGTAAGAAAAACTTACAACTCCATGTAACCATGATCACTCCTGCTGTGAAAACAGTATCATTTATAGAGAATATGATTATTTATCAGTCAGTTGAATTGTCTGTAAGCTGATCTTACAGGGCTGTCAAATGAAATTGTGTTAATTGCTATTTAAAAGATAAAAAGCAATGGGAGGTCAAAGAAACACACTTAGGTGTTTTTATTTTTAGCCAGAAATATGTCATTGCCTATTAGAAACCTCCACCCTGGTGGAGCAAAACTAAAAAGTAAAGGTAAAATTGCCTTTCCACAAATAAATGGTCTGGTGTTTATAACAAACCCTAACTGAGCACTCAAAGCACTACAAGCCTCAGTCATCCATTCACACACAGATTTACACAGCGCTTTGCTCTATGGCTTTAAGCACATTTAACTATCACACGCACATTCACTCTGATGATGCATCAGGAGCAGTTTGGGGTTCAGTGTCTTGCCCGAGGACACTTCGTCATGTAGACTGGAGAAGCCGCGACCCACTGTACCTCCTGAGCCACAGCAGCCCCTAAATGGCCACTTTAGTCCGTGTAGATGTCCATGTTAAAATCTATTCAGATTTATTAAAGTTGAGTTCTCCATTAATATGTTTGGCTTGTTTGAGAGGTAGGGGCCGACTAGGCTGCAGCGGACCTCTAGGCTTTAACTCAGTGATTTGAATCCCTGTACTGGGAACCATGGTTATATTTACAGTGTATCCCCACAAAGCAGGGATATGATGGAAGCACCAGCGCCGCTACTGCTACAGATCCTTTGTGCCCCACATGGTGATGCCATGTCATGCTTGCCACCGTAAAAACATTTCAGGGGTATTTATCGAAACAATTTTGCTGTTGTGTACATGAGTCCTTAATCATCAAATATGCATTGAAACAAGAAAAAAGGCAAATTGACCATGGTGTCTAGCTTCACATCATGCCACGGTCAGATCAGGTCAGCATTCATGAAGAAGTTGGGGTGTTTCGGCGATATGCCTTTAGTGGAGTGGTGAGCTGGTTGCTGTGTTGGTGAAACAAATTTTCAGCAACTATCAGACAAATGATATGGCTTACTGTGCAGTTAATTAATTAATCAGCAGGTGTCTGTGCCAGTGTGATTTATTGGTACTGTCTGTGGATGCTAACCAATCTCTAATCTTTTATATGCGCTCTGTTATGACATGGTATGTCTGGACGACAGGAAGAAAACACAGCCATGCATCTAGCAGCGAGGAAAGGGCACACAGAGGTGCTCCAGAAGATCGTGGAGACTGGGGTAAATGTAGACGAGAGGAATTCTGTAAGTATCATGACAGACCTGCACGCTTCAGAAACTTCTCAGATCCCTTTACTTTTTTACACTCCTTAAAATTCGTTTTAAGGGATCCCTATCAGTTTACACTAAGATCTGTGACTTCTCAGACCTTCACTGTACCTGTTGTGTGTAGGATGGTCTCACACCGTTACACCTGGCAGTTGAAGGAGGTCACTATGACAGTGTCAAACTGCTGCTGGATTCTGGCTGTAACGTCAATGCACAAACCAGTGTATGTTTGTTTAAATATTCAGTTATTACAGAGAGATGACTGACTATATTTTTAACCCACTAACTATTGTTGTCTTCTGCCTGTAGAGGAATATGAATGCTCTCCATTACGCGGCCCAGCGTGGCCATGACAGAGAGGCCAGCTTACTGCTGCAGGCAGGAGTCGGTGTAGATGCTGTAGACAATGTAAGTCATGTCAGCTCACATCACCACATCTGAAATGTCTGTCTGTCTGTCTAGCTCTCTATAAAGAGATACTGGCTCTTAGCAGCTGCTGCTACTCTCCTCTATATATGGTAACCAGAAATAACCTGACAGTGGTGAAAGAACGCAGTTCTGAACTAATGGGCAACATCACAGCAGCTACATCTCTTTTTTTATACAGTCTGTGTGTAACCTGTACACACAGCACTAAAGTGAGATTAATGTGTCAGCTGGTATGTTGAGCTTAAAGTCATGTTTCAGTGTTTCTTTAAGCTGGCTAAATCACCGGGGTAACCTATGCTGAAGTCATAACCTTATCCAGAGCAGGTTATGTTCTGAGTTTTTGTTTAAATTGTCTGAAAGAAGTACATTTTCATTGATTATTTTTAACAGTGTATTTTGAGTGCTTTATAGAGTCTCTGTAGGAATTCATTTTATTAGCAACCTGCTGAGTCATATCTGATATCACTGACTCCCAGCTGTGAAGTTACAGCAGCACTCTGTGTGTTGGATTGTCTCTGGAGTTTTCCTGTATTCAGCTGGGGATGCAGATAATGTAGTAATGTTTTTATGTTTTGTCCTAATCAGCTCATAAGTTTTTTCAATCATGGAATAGCAGCTACTGAAATTCAGATTAGAGAATTGATCGGTTACATTTGTAGATCACTGACATTGATCATTCAGTGGTATCCATATTGGTTTGGTGACATATAAAAGTGATTTCCATGGGGTCCACAAACCAGTGTACACCTAGTACTGATCCCAAGCCCGGGTAAATGGGTAGGGTTGCGTGAAGAAGGGCATTGTTCGTAACATTTTTGCCAAATCAAATGTGCGGATTCATAATACTAGATTGGTTAAGGCCTGGATAACAGCGACTGCCTCCAGTGTTGTTAACCAACAGGGAGCCGGTAGAAACTACTGTCTGCTGAAGACCGAGGAGGAGAGGGGGAAGGAGTGTTAGAAGGCAGAGAGAGAAGGAAAGGTAGGAGGGTGGAGGTGAGAGTAGGGACTTTAAATGTAGTGACTATGAAGATGGAGCTGCCAGGCAGGAGGAGAAGAGGAAGACCACAGAGAAGGTTGATGGATGTAGTGAAGGAGGACATGCAGAGGGTTGGTGTGAGGGAGGAAGATGCAGGGATAGGGTGAGATGGAGGCAGATGATCCGCTGTGGAGACCCCTAACAGGAGCAGCTAAGAGAAGAAAAAGATTTCCATGTCTCTATGGGAGAGGGTCAAAACTAAATCAACCGACTAACCTGTAATGTAACGACTTCTGAGTTAACCTCCAAACCATCAACATGCCTGTTAAATCCCATCCCTACAGGACTGCTCAAAGGAGGTCTTGCCATTGATTAATGCTTCAGTTTTGAATATCATTAATTTAATTAACCAACTAGTTAAAAAGCCTTCGCTCGACCCAGCCATCTTAGCTAATTACAGACCAATTTCCAACCTTCCTTTCATTTCAGAAATTTGTAAGAGTTGTTACAAAACAGATGTGTGATCACTTGCAAAGGAATGGTTTATTTGAAGAGTTCCAGTCAGGATTTAGAGTTCATCATAGCACAGAAACCGCACTAGTGAAGGTTACTAATGATCTTCTTATAGCTTCT
>VUQH01059550.1:0-12046 GCA_015106775.1 Etroplus canarensis | reverse complement strand
TCAAATTCTTGTCAAAAAAAGCCAAATTGTATTGACCATGATTTAATTTATTAAAGCAATAAAAGGGTGAAACATGCAAGGGGGGGGTGAATACTTTTTATAGGCATGGTATATGTAATGCCATGGGAAACTTTTACATTTCAAGAGAAATTTAGTAAGGTTCTAAATCAAGTCGTGATTAGCGATTGGTTTAAACATCTTTCCATTAGCAAATGCTTAAATTGCCTGTAGTATTTAAGCATTTTCTGTCGGTTCATAGCAAATGAACTGCAGACAGCATTCTTCCACAGTGGGTTTGCAGAGTCCTTTTACTCAAATATTGCTACTCCTGAGAATATTGTGTCAGGGTTCAGGGTGTGGAGTGTGAGGACCCAAATTCAGGACTCCTTGGGCAGACATGTTAAAGCAAAAGCAAGTGTTGAGCTGATAAAATGTCCATCAAAATAAACAAAGTTCATGAAATACAAAACTAAACATCAAACACGGGGAGAGGAGGAGACATGATGTTACAAACCGCTTGCATTGTGTTAGATGATGATGGTCTTGATGTTATTGGTCACGATCTTGGAGCGAGTGGTCCTGCTGGTTCCTGCTGTGGATGGGGCATTCCTGTCACTAGTATGCTAACATCAGAAATATGGTTAGTGCTATGACAAGCTGATGCATTCATATATTTTCATGCTTTTTATGGCCATGGTTACTACTGACCATGCACTCATAATACTCCTGAGTTTAAACACTTTTTGCTGAATAAGATGAATTTGACTAGGATATGACTGTTTGCCAGCCTCCTTGACTTCTGAGTGGAGTTTACTCTCATTAGTTTGTACAATATAGCCAGCAAATGAAAAGAAAATGTATAATTTTCTTTCTGCGCTTCACACGTGACAATAACCTGTGAATTGTGATGGATTACAGGTCAGTTGAGCTACACGTCATTGGCATTCTGGTTAAGGATGTTAGGCTTTTTGTGACACCTTTTAAAGTGGCCAGCAAGTAGCCACTGTTGCTTTTGGGTGTGTTTGAATGCTGTAGTTTGTTAATTATTTTGTAGTTAAGTGTGGAGTGTGGGATCAGGTTTAACAGGGACTGACGGTGATTTGTAGGCCTTCCACTGAAGTCGGGTTTGGTTTTACAGTCAAAATTGGCCTAATGCAGCTTTAAAACAAGTGTCTTTAGCTCAGCTAAAAGCCACCTCTCCTTTTTTCTTGCAGTGTGATCAGCATTCCAAGTGTGGGCCACTGGAGAGGTCACCTTGACCGAGCAGATTTCCATTGAGCCCGGTTTAGGCAAAATGATGTGTTGGTCTATACTAGGGAAAAAAAAGACTGAGAAGGCCAGCACCAGATTTCTAGGTTCCTGCTGTTCCTCCTACTTGTAGTGGATGTTGATTCATAGACAAGTGTATGATGACTCTGTTAGTTTGTCACCAGGAGAGATAGGCTAACAGAGGCATCACGACACACAGGCTGTTAGACAAAACCGTTTAGTGAGTAGTACAAAAGGCTTTTTAGGCTTGTAGCACAGCAGCATCCTGTTAGCTTGTACAATGAGCCACTTTTAAAGAGTTTCGACAGCATTGCACTCAAATGGCAGGTTTGTACTTAGAGATCTCTAAAGAACACACAGTTTGCAAGAAAAAGTCTGAGATTTCTTTATTTGATTAAGTAATCTGCTACATTTTGAAAATACAACAAGAATCTTTAAATCCTACTGCTTCTCCCTAGTGGCTTCGGCTTGTCCCCAGTGACCCAGTATGGGGGAGCAGTTGGGGGATCTGATTTTGGCATTGGTCCATGGTATTTGTCTGTTGTGGGTCATGGTGGACTGTCCCCCCAGTGCCAGGGGATGAAGCTGGTGGAGCTGTGGGAGAGCTCAATACAATAGAAAGGGATTGAGCACAGGATTTTTCCTTGTCCTTATTCGTCATCCAGTTCACTGAATCCTTCTTCTGCCTCCAGACTTATGCACTCGCACACGCATACTCTGTAGTAAGAGGTGTCGTATAAACTTCTGCAGACTAGACCAGCTCCACCATTTGACAAGTTTATCTTTCCACAATGAAAGGATACACATACAGTTCCAGTCCAAGCCTACAGTGTGTGACCATTACTGTGCAATTGCTGTGGTGTGAAAGTGTTTCATTAGCTAAGAAAACCAGTTTAGTTTAAAGGTGGAGCATACATTTTTTTAGCCATGCTAGCAGTTTGGATGCCGGGTCAGTGGAGGTTATGTTTGCAGATAGCTAGTAATTAGAAATGCAGTTGAAGTGAATAAGATTTAGCTTCAAATTTTCCCCTAACTCCAAATGGTTAAGACAGGTGGCTGCCCATCCCTGAGCCTAGTTCTGCCAGAGGTATCTTCCTGTTAAAGGAGAGTTCTTCCTTCCTACAGTCACCAAGTGCTGCCCATAGGGAATCATTTGATTGTTGGGATTTTCTCTCTAATATTGTAGGGTCTTTACCTTACAGTGTAAAGGACTTTGAGGCAAATTTTGTTGTGATTTGGCACTATATAAATAAAATAGAATTGAATTGGCCCACAACTTTCGCCCAGACTAACCTTCTACAGACACTCATAGCAGAAGATTAATCTTGAGCATTCTAGTCTAATATCAGTCAAGAACTAGGGCCGTTGTCCTGGATAGGAAAATGGCTGTTTTTGAGCCTCCTTGATGTGTCAGTGTACATTATTTCTGATTATTTTATGCAATACAGCCAACCAATGACAAGAAACTGTATCACTTTCTTTCTGTTCAATAGTCTGTAAGTTTGATGGATTGTGAGCTAGCTCAGCTATAGTGGCTTGCAAAAGTATTCACTCCTGTTGGAATTTTTGCTAATTTCTTTTTTAAAAAAATATTTTATTTTTTAGACTTTATGTAATATAACTACACAAAAAAGTCCAAGTTGGTGAAGTGCAATGAGAAAAAAATGTTTAAAAGTAGCTAACAAATATAAAATGTACCACTGGCTGCTCCCTTGTATTCTCCCCAAGGGGTTGCCACAGCAGATTAATATACATTGTTAATTTGGCAGATGTTTTACACCAGATGCCCTTCCTGATGCAGCCCTTCATGGTGAGAGGGGCTTATGACCCCCCTGGAATCGAACCACGGACCTTTCACTTGTGAGGCGAATGTTTAAACCACCACTTTACAGAGACACTCAAAAAACATCGATTAAATAAAAAACTGAAAAGTGTTGCGTGCATATGTATTCACCCTCTATGAAGCCCCTAAATAAGATCTGGTGCTACTGATTACCTTAGGAAGCCACATAATTAGTTAAATAAGGTCCACCTGTGTGCAGTCTGTCATATGACCTAAGTATATACACACCAGTTTTGAAAGGCCCCAGAATCTGCAACACAACTAATCAGTGCTCGCGGCCAAGCAAGCCACATCATGAAGACCAAGGAGCTCTCCAAACAGGTCAGGGACAAAGCTGTGGAGAAGCACAAATTAGGGTTGGGTTATAAAAAATTTCCCAAACTTTGAAAATCCCATGGAGCACTAGAGAGGAAACTGGTTAGAACTGAAGGAATGATAGCTGGTGCAAAATACAGGAAAATATAGGGAAACCTGATTCAGTCTTCCAGGGATTTGGGACTGGGACAGAGGTTCACCTTCCAGCAGAACAACAACCCTAAGTATACTGTTAAAGCAACACTGGAGTGATTTAAGGGGAAAAGTGTTTATGTGTTTGAATGGCCTAGTCAAAGCCTGGTTCTCAATCCAATTGAGAATATGTGGCATGGCTTACAGATTGCTGTACATCAGCAGAACCCATCCAGCTTGAAGGAGCTGGAGCAGTTCTGTTTTAAAAATGGTCCAAAATCCCAGTGGCTTGCTGGCCAAGCTCACAGAGATATATTCCTGGAGACTTGCAGCTGTAACTGCTACAAAAGGTGGCTCTATAAAGTACTGACTTTGAGGGGGTGAATACATCTGCATGCACCTTTTTTTTTTCTTTGGTGTTTTTCTCACTTTTACTTGAACCACCTAGGTTATGACAACTGTCCTTCCCACGGTTTTGTCAGTATGCTCAGTCTCTTACACTGTTACGCTGCTGTGTGCTTTAGGTCCCTTTTGGTACAGAAACAGATGGGATGAACATTCTGGGTCTGGTGCTATTCGCCATGGTGTTTGGTGTGGCACTGAGGAAACTGGGTGAAGAGGGAGAGGAACTCATCCGTTTCTTCAATGCTTTCAACGAGGCCACTATGGTGCTTGTGGCCTGGATCATGTGGTAAGTGCTGTTGGATGAAGTTAATTGAAATCTAAATGCATTTTGACTAGGACTGGGGAATATTTTGTGACACTGTTTAATCTGCAAAACCTCTCAGGTCTAAGTCATCATAGGTGCTAACTCTAACCCTATAAAAGACTGATTTAGGTGGAAAAGGTGCAAATAGGTTTTGATCTTGGTCAGTTAGAATGACTATGACTTTCTTTGATCTGTAAGTCTGCCTGGGGTTTGGTGTTGTCACTGATGACGACTTAGACCTCACAGTGTTAAAGAAGGTTGGTATGGAGCAGTCACTGACTGTCTCCATTAACCAATGGTTGCTGTACTGGACATTTCTTCTTCCTGTGTCTCTTCAGGTATATCCCCTTTGGCATCATGTTCCTGGTGGGTAGTAAGATTGTGGAGATGGAAGATGTGGTTCTTCTGGTCACCAGCCTGGGAAAATACATCTTTGCTTCTATCCTGGGCCACGTTATCCATGGAGGCATCATCCTGCCCCTCATCTACTTTGGTTTAACTCGCAAGAACCCCTTCAGTTACTTATCAGGCCTAATCACACCCTTCACCACAGCATTCGCCACCTGCTCCAGGTATATCATCACATTACAGAATCTGTGTACTGTTAAAGGGAACCAGCAATGCAGTGACAGAAATGTATTAAAAGCTGAGAAAAGTTGCCCGAGTGTAGTTGCACAGATATATTGCCACACACAGTTGTTATTTTGTATTTACTCGCAACATCCTGGACTTTTCCCTTGCTCTGCTATCTCCCTAATTTGTACGTAGAAAAGATTAAAATCTGATACAGTGTCCTAAAATGAACTTTTATCTTGTAGCTTCTTGGCCTTCAAGAGATCACCTGATATAATGGCAAACTGCTTTGTTGAACCCAGTTATGTGGGAAGAAACACCAAAGAACAATCTTTCCTTTAGCACAATCTTCAAGACAGAACTTACAGTTTTAGCCTTACACTTCGTAAAGTTCTTAGAATAGCAAAATAATCTGATTCACATTTAATCCTAAACTATTAACATTATATGATTTATAGTCTAACCACGGTAGTTTCTTGGAAATGGACTGGCATTCTTCTAATTTTACTGACCACTCAAAGAACTTAGTCTCTTGGATTTGTTTGCAATCCTTTACAAGGCTTGGCACAGTAATTTTAGCCAATCTGGCCAAAGGACCAATGAGCTAATGCCATGGCTATCAGTCTGTCTTTCCATCCACAATTCACAAGAATCACTACTCCTCCTACAGTATTGACCAGACTTTAGTGAAACTTTCACACAATGATCACTGAACGGGTCTTCCCCTAAACTGAACTCAAGATTAAGGTCAACATCATATTTGTTGTTTCACAAGTATTTTCCCATTTTCACAAGAATCACTACTCCTCCTAGAGTATTAGTCAGGTTTTAGTGAAAGTTGTACACACTGATCACTTAATCAGCACCCATGTCACCCAAACTGTACTCAAGGTTAAGATCATGGTCATAGTTGTCATTTTAATAGATACTTTTCCATTTTCTCAAGAACTGCTACTCCTTTTATAACCTGGGTTTCCAACCTGCACTTTTCAGCCACATGTGGCTCTTTTGCCTGTCGGCAGTGGCTCCCTGTAGCTTTGACAAAAAATACAATTAACAGAAATATGAAATGAGCAACAGTCATTGGTGTAAAATGTATAGTGTACATACCAATTTTACTGAATTGGATAAGCAGGAGAAGATGAATGAATTTGTTAAAGTTATAACACGTGTGTAGTAGCCTATGCCACCACTTTCATTCTTTGTTGTTAGATATTTGTAATGCAAAAACATAGGAAAAATACCAAAAGAGAGTGAATACTTTTGCAAGCCACTGTATGTTAATATCTGATTAAAACCAACATGGTGGCAGTCAAAGTGTTGTTAAGTCTTTAAAATGAGGAGTCCAGAAACCAATGGATGACATCAGCCTGGTTACAGTTTGTGGTTTTACCTCAGTATTGAAACTAATGCCAAACTAAGCCAGCAATAATTCCACTCTGTATATCGCTCATCCTTCTTCTCTCATCAGTTCAGCAACTCTGCCCTCTATGATTAAGTGTGTGGAGGAGAACAATGGAGTGGACAAGCGCATCAGCCGCTTCATCCTGCCCATTGGGGCCACTGTTAACATGGATGGCGCGGCCATCTTCCAGTGCATCGCTGCTGTCTTCATTGCTCAGCTCAACAATACTGAGCTGAACGCTGGACAGATCTTCACCATTCTGTGAGTTCAGGCGAAGATAAATTTCAGAGATAACATCAAAAACATTTTCACCCATTAATCTATTACAAATTGGTGATATTTTATTGTAAATGCTTATATTTTTAGGGTGACAGCTACAGCCTCCAGTGTCGGTGCAGCAGGGATCCCAGCAGGCGGCATCATCACCATCGCCATTATCCTGGAGGCCATTGGATTGCCAACCAACGACTTGTCCCTCATGCTAGCCGTTGACTGGATTGTGTGAGTCTCATATTAGAAAACACACAGGACTACATCTGCTCATATGCGCCTGCACTCTGACCCACATTACAGCCAACTAGACCAGGGTTCCCTGGCTGGTGGACCAACAGAGAAAAACTAACAGAAATCCCCAGCTGCTTTTCCCACAGCAAACACACATACACACACCAGCAGGTTAAAAGTGACAAATGGAAAAAAATTATATTTAAAAGACAGGTTCTACTTTATGAGACATGGCCTGCACACTAAAAAGAGTTCTGATTTGTTAATATCCATATGGTCTTGTCGCCAGTATCTGGGCCCTAGAAAGTACTTTGTAGCCACTGCTAAAAGAAAAGTTTGTCACAGATGTTCTCTTTGCAAACAGGGATCGTACCACTACCGTGGTGAATGTGGAGGGTGACGCCCTGGGCGCAGGAATCCTCCACCACATAAACCAGTTGGAGATGAAGAAGCAGCAACAGCAAGAGGGGGAGCTGGCAGAAGTCCGAGTGGAAGCGGTGGCCAACATCCAGGCGGAGGAGGAAACATCTCCATTGGTCACGCATCAAACCAAAGCCTCAGCAGCCACACCGGAAGCCATTGAGTCGGTCCTGTGATCTTAGCAAGACTTTTGATCTTTTTATCTTTGACATCTCTGACATTGCTGCTGATGGGGAACCATTCTGATCAGTGTCCATTTAAAAAAAAAAATCACTGATTCCAATTGTGAGAACTTTCAGGGCATAGACAGCCCCCTTAGTGCCACTGTTGTTTAAGAAATTGGGTTTCCATCCAAGTATCTTAATGCAAATTTGCATATACATGAAATTAATGAATAAGTCACATTGAAATTAGTCAATCACTAGAGTCAACTTTTTTGTATTTTGAATTTTTCATTAAAGCATTTAAAATAAGGAGTGATGGAAAAATAGCAAGTATAAAATAGGCCTAAAACATTCCCATAAATGTCATAGATCTATTTGCCTCATGTCCTGCATGAGACAGCCACTTCCTCACTTGCTCTGTCTAACAGAACATGATCAAATGCATTTCTTTTTATCTTCAGACAGCATACACCATGACCTACTATAACTATAATGGACTAACATCTAATCAAATGTTGATGAGTCAGAGTGTCTAATCAATCTTGACAATGTCTGTCATAAGTACTCATTCAGTGACTTCATCTCAGCTGGTGGAAACGTATGCATTTGCATTTTACTTATTCTCTCAATGTCCTGTACCTTGTTTAGATTGCTGGATGAAAACAACACATTTATGTACAGAAAATGTCAAACTAGGTTCAAGTGTGAAATGTTTGATCCTAAGTTTAAGACTGTTGTTTTTCACAATCCAGAGAGATGTTCAAGAGGTGTGTTGGGGTTTGTGTTTGCTGAATGTCTGCAGATAATGTCAAACATTAACTCTTCAAATGACAGATTACCCATTATATCTATTTTTTTAAACAAGCCTCTTTCAGCTTATTAGTTACATATTGGCTTAAACTTTTGAACATTGGATCAGTGCATGCACTAGCGAATCCTCCTGAAACCCAAGCTCTTCTTTGGGATTTGTTGGATGCAGCAGATCAGTGTTGAGCAGAATAAAGTTTTAGGTGCAGAAAATCCAAATATACTGTCACCACATGAGGATGCAGGGTCTTGGGAGGTTAAATTTGACAGGAAAAAAGCTAGCTGCATACACGATAAAAGTAAGCTACCCATTTCCCTACTGATATCAGCATTTCGCAAGCTTGCTCCAACAACTTTGTACTGATGGAAGCCTATAAGTTGCTTTACAAAATAGCTACAAACTGAACACGCTATCTCAGTCACTCGATATGGGCAAAAGTATTGGACCACACCTCTTAGTTATTGTGAATTCAGCCATTTTTTGCAGGCCCACTGCTTGGGTTTATAAAATCAGCAGCTTGCCATGCACTCTGCCTTTACAAACAGTTGTGAATGAATGGGTTATTTTAAAGAGCTCACTGAATTTAAGCATGGTACTGTAATAAGATCCCACTGTTATAAGAAGTCTGTTTTAAATGTCTTGCCCGCTAGGAATTCCATGATTAACTCTGTGTGGTATTAATTCAAAGTGGAAACATTCAGGAACCGCTGCATTTCAACCACAAAGTGGTAGACTACGTAAAGTTACAGGGTGCAGGGTCTGAGGCCCATAGTGCATAAAAGTGGCCAACATGCTGCTGACTCAGTAAATGCCCTAGTAAGTGCCGCAGTGCACAAAAAAGGTCCACAAAGGTGTGGTTGGACAAGTTTGGTGTGAAAGACCTTGCCTGGCCCCTGCAGGGCCCTGACCTCAACCATATCCAACACCTTTGGAATGAACTAGAACGCATATTCGAAACTGTTACAGCTGCAAAGGGCGACCAACTCTACATCACTGCCCATGGATTTAAAAGCTTCTGTGGGCATAATGTGGCAGAAGCTCATTACTTTTGTCCATATGACGAAGCTCTTAAACGTTACAAGTACAGATCAGCCTTTTAAAAAAAGAAAAGGAAAAACAACTAGGTTAAGGTTGAATGTCACGGTATAATTCTTTGCTTTCTATGGAAAAATACTTTCAAAAATTGTTCAGTGTTTGCTATATTTATAAAAATAGCTAGGAGGTTTATTTTTATGTTACCAGGGAGTCTTAAAAGTAGTGAGTTTGGTTTCCTATATTTTAGTAGCCAATTAGCCTGCTAAAGCAGTGTTAACACAAAGCTAACAATAAGCTATGCTATAATGTTTTTAGCTGATCTTTGCTTAGTTAAAGATAATGCTAGGCAGTTAGAATAATCTAATATTTAACTAAAAAGCAACTGTGAATAATAAACATGTCATATTTTTATTCTGATACTCTAAAAGTCAGTCCAAAAAACTCTTTGTTATTCTATCCCTTTATGCTACACCTCAGCTCATTCAAGCTACTCTTTCTTTCAGACCTCTGTTCTTTAAAGCCCACTTTGTTCTGATTGGCCAATCTTCTGGAAACCTGCTGAGGGGACGCACCCAGTGCTTGTGAGCTGCATTGCCTTTATTTTGTGAAAGCAGAAAAAAAAATTAGAGACTTTGTATTGAGAAGTCAGAAGCCTGGCTGAACATTCAACATTTCAACAGCACAGCATATGACAGAAAATGCCTTATATGTTCCATTTTATTTGTGGTAAAAAGATAAGGTTCCCACACTAAAAAGGGATGGACCTGACCGCAAATGAACGTGAAAATGTAAAACTGAGAACATCTAAAAGGCAACCCTTTCATTAGCTCTAGCTACAGAAATCAAGGCCTGTTGATGAGCTGTTGGTTGAACAGTTAGTTTGTTTACAAGTACTGTACCCACACTTATTTGTTTGATATCATGAAAACACTCCAGTTCCACTTCTAGTGAAGAGCAGATATTAAACTTATGCTTGTCAGTAAGGTCAGGAGTTCACAGCGGTTTGTGTGAGAAATCGCAGCCAATCCAAAAGGCATTCACTCACAGCTTCACCAGATGTTTACTCTCAAATCCTGGACCAAAATGCCATTCACATTATACTGCGGGCCATTATTATGTGACTGTATCCTCTGATTTCGGGGTGATTTTTCTCAGTGGTATCTCAGAGTCTTGCACCATGATGTTACAGTGGAAGTTTCATAAGGTCTATGGATATTTTGTATTTTAATTGTTATTAAGAAAAGAGGTGCATCCAAAGCTGTGCCAGAGCTGTTAAATCTTCTCCCTTATTGGCTGAATTTGAATTCAGAAATTCGCTCACTGTCTGATACAAATTTAAGGGGAAAAGCGGCTGGATTATGAAAGGTTTGTTTTTAATAAGCGCACGCAGTGCTCCACATTACTTACTGGTGCTTTCATCTGTAGAAAAAAAAGTGTCAGAGCAGACCTGCACCTGCCGTATCTGATCAGGATGTAGTGTATGGTTAGACATGAAGAATACTGTGCCAAATCTCTGATGGTTAAACAGGCAGTCTCCCTTTGGGGTCCAGTGACAGGATGAGCGTTTGCTGCCCTCTAGTGACAGTTACTGTATGTGAAAGTACTAAGCTGATTGCCTCTCTTCCTGCATCTGTCTGAAAGATTTTGCATATCACTGGTGATATTTACTATTTATTTGATCTGTTTGTGATGAGTCTGCTCTTGTCTTGTGACATTATTCTGTATTTTAAAGTGAATAACACTAAGAAGTGGGGGATTTCTCTTTGTCTGTGTGTGAAGTGAATGCATCGATGTGGCTGTGACCTTATGTATGAGAGGCTCATTAAGACTTGGTGCTGCTGCTGCTTTAGATGTGGATCACAGTGAAATAGTCTCCACAAACTACTGTGTTTCTCATCACTACAGATTTTCACACATGACTTTTCTAAGCTAACTGCTTTTCTCTGAACCTAAACTTGACTTTTGTAGGTTTGTTTAGTACACTGGATCTAGTACAATCACATGTAATTACACATAATGTGGTACACGTACAATGTATATTTTAATTTATTGTAATTAGTTTAACTTTTTGTATTATTTGTACTTTCTCCTTTTAACATTTTCCCTCAATGTAAAATGTTTTTATCCTTACTGTCCACTTTTTAAAGTAAACTTGATCTGCCAGTGTTCTTCAAGACCTCCTGTTGGAATTACTTCTGTTTTATTTAGGAATGGCTGCTACCTGCCCTGTGCCATCTGTACAGCTGTATCTTTCCTGTCAGTTTTGCTGCCTGTCAACATTAAAGGTGATTTTTTTTTTTTCATGCAACTCAAGAAGTCTACTCTCTTTTTTAATTTATTGTGTTAACCCAAGGTTTAGCTCTAACTACAGAGGAATCAAGTTGAGGAGCCATACCATGAAGATATGGGAGAGAGTTGTTGAAGCTAGGCTAAGAAGAGAGGTGACCATCAGCGAGCAGCAGTATGGCTTCATGCCGAGAAAGAGTACAACAGATGCAATGTTTGCTTTCAGAGTGTTGATGAAGAAGTATAGGGAAGGTCAGAAGGAGTTGCACTGTGTCTTTATGGATCTTGACAAAGCATATGATAGGGTGCCAAGAGAGGAAGTGTGGAATTGTATGAGGAAGTCAGGAGTGGCAGAGAAGTATGTGAAGGTGGTGCAGGATATGTATGACGACAGTGAGACAGTGGTGAGGTGTGCAGTAGGAGTGACAGATGGGTTCAAGGTGGGGGTGGGATTACATCAGGGATCAGCTCTGAGCCCCTTCTTGTTTGCAATGGTGATGGACAGATTGACAGATGAGGTCAGGCAGGAGTCTCTGTGGACTATGATGTTTGCAGACGACATTGTGATCTATAGTGGGAGTAG
>VUQH01059541.1:0-26738 GCA_015106775.1 Etroplus canarensis | reverse complement strand
ACACAGCTACTGTATGATGTGTGTGTAACACCCATAACACCAAGCATGTCACAGCTCATAATCACTGATAGTGGAATCATCTGGAGTCTGCAGTCATCATCACTCAGTGTGTCTCTCCTGGAATAAGTGAGATTTTGTTCCTTTCTAAATGTGTTGCTCAGCCTTTCCCTGAGGTTAAATAAGAAGCAAATATTGTGCAGTAACATTAAAGCAATCTGTATGTTTCTCAGTAACCACTGACCTTTTTAGCACCCAGGGCAATCCCTGCATTTAAAATAATATGTGACTTTATAAAATGTGGCTTGATATGTTCTGAGTTACAGTAGTCATATATTTGAAACATTTTTTTAACCAAGATCGTGAAATATAACTTTATCTTAATTAGTGTTAATTTCCTTTGCTGAAGGGGAAATTTCACTGTAATATTTCACAGATGTTCATGCCTCTAACATCTGTCACAGTGGGGTGTGTGGTTTAATGCTTCTGTGAAACAGATGAAAAACAAAAACTCTGATAGTGCAGACACTATTTTAGTTTACCTGAGGACAGAAAGGAACTTTGCATGTTCTTCCTGTGACTGAGAACACAGAACACAGCCCCATGTACGCCCATCACTTCATGAGACTCCCCAGTCTGAACTGTGGAGTCATACAACCCCATAGCATTGTCCCTCCTCCACCAAAGGTTATGATTGGCACAACGTAGTCAAGCAGGTAATGTTTCCTGGCATCTGTTAAATCCAGACTCATCCATCAGACTGCTAGATAGGGAAATGTGATTCACCACTACACAGAACACATTTCCACTGCTCCAGTAGTGGCATGCTTTGCACCACTCTATCCACTGACACTTGGCTTTGTGCTTGGTCATGTAAGGCTCGTGTGCAGCTGCTGGGCCATGGAAACCCATGCCAGGAAGATCCCGGAGCCCAGTTTCTGTGCCGATGTTAATGCCAGAGAAGGTTTGGAGCTCTGCAGTTACTGAGTTGGTGACTTTCACGAGCTATGCACCTCAGCACTCGGCGACCCCAGTCTATAACTTTACGTGGTCTGAAACTTGGTGGCTGAGTGACAGTGTTTCTTTAAACGCTTCCATTTTTCAGTTACAAGACTTTCAGTAAATATCTAGGAGGGGAGAAATATCATGAACTGACTTGTTGTAGTGACATCATATTTCAGCACCACACTGGAATTCAGAGAGCTCCTTAGAACAAACCATTCTTTCACAAATATTTGGAAAGGACAGACAGCATGGCCACCTGCTCTATTTTAAACACTTGTAAAAATGGGAACAATGGGGCTGAACAAAACAGCTGAATTCAATGATTAATGTGTGGCCCAATAGTCTATAAGAGCATATTTTAGTTCTGCAGCGTTGCCATATAATTATGTAACACTGATGAACTGTCATGAAGGGTTCACAGAAGTATTTGAACAGAATGATGTTACAAACGTGCTTTGGTTTGGTTGGTGGGAAGTCATCAGGTGCTGCATTTGCATCATTCGGAGCTGGGAAGGCCAGCGGCTGCCTGATAAGAAAAATACACCAACATCAAGGCTATGCTGCTGTGTTGAGCCTTTTTCACAAGAAAGCAGTTAATTAATGACCAAAGTGGTTTGAGCTCGCTCCGACTTTCAAGCATTTCTACATCCATGTGCAACCACAGAGCTCTGCTGAATCATGAATATGAACCACAGAATGTGCACGCGCTCAAGGCTTTCAGCACAGTGTTTTATGATTATTAGTAGAATTATTATTGGTAAAATGTTGCATGAATGTGAGACAAACAAAACTGTAAGAACTGCAACCTGCAGTGTCTACATGCTTGGTATTTCTACATACTACTACTACTACTACTAATAATAATAATAACTGAAGAATGAATGAATGAATTCATCATTTACCAGGAAAATAACAAACTTCTCAATGTAGATAAAGCTGTAGCTTCTTTAATTATTCTTGAGATACCAACATTAACTATTCCCAGACTGCAAAAACTTTTTCATTGATCTTCATCGAGCTCTGTGACTTCGTTTTTCACAGGACTTTACGAACTGCCTGCCTGGGAAGGTCTATGCCAGAGTACCGGAGAGGAGCGTCTGCTCATTAACTGAACCAGAGATTCACTGAAGTCGTTCTCACCCTCGTCATGAAGCACTCTGCCAGCTTTTCACTGTCCCGAGGACACTGGACTTGGAAGAGTCATAGGACCACATCTCTGGGGCTGTATCAAATATCAGGCCCTCGTGCTATAGGTCATTGCGTCCCTTTACAAACAGTGAGAGCTTGGTTCACTTTGCCAAGAGTAAGAATGACTCAATTCCAGTAGTTCCTGGACCTCATTGTCTCTTTGGCATTGATTGTGTCCATAACTTTAATAGACAACATTTCCAGGTGTAATCAAGAGTTGAAGGGTTTACAGATAGGTAACCTTGAGATCATGTCTATGATGCTGTCCTTGTTGGCCTTGAGCTTGCACTGGGATGATTTTCAGCTGAGTGGAAAAAGGTAGGATGAGAATTAGTACCTTCAAATATGAGGCCATGGTTCTCAGTCTGCAAAGCGCAGAGCGCCCACGGAAAGGAGCTTCCTTTAAAGGACACCTGGGCTCAGCCTTAGAGATAGGGTGAGGAGTTTGATCATCTTGGAGAAGAGCCGTAGATTAAAGGTGTTTCGGCATGTTGTACTGGGATGAGACCCCAGGGCGGATCCCAGGGCTGCCCTTCAGGGGGAACTCTGGGTATCTCTGCTTTAAAGCTTCGCCTGCTAACTTGTATCTCCCCAAGGGCTACAGGGGATTAATCCACATTGGTAATCTGGCAGAGGTTTTGCGCTGGATGCCCTCCTTGACACAGCCCTCCATGGTGAGACGGGCACATGGAATCAAACCAGGGACCTTTCGCTTGTAAGGTCTGTGAATACAGCCACCCTCTCCTACAGAACGACCAAAACTGACGGCACACTTTGAACCGGAGGGTCAAATGGTCCTGTGTATACCAAAGCAGGTTACTATATGAAGAAAGACAGTCACGTTAGAATAATTATACATTCCCTTTTAAATTTAAACTGAACTTGTTTTATGGCGAAATTCCAGCTAAAGAGCAATAAAACTGCAACAAGTACAAACTTCACTGTGAATATGAAGTGAGAGTGTGTGAAGTGTTCCAAGATGGAAGTTTAGTGTGTGTGTGTGTGTGTGTAGGTGGGTGTGTGTAGGTGGGTGTGTGTGTGTGTGTGTGTGTGTGCCCTCACTGGGGGTGACTGTGGTGCTGCACTAGCTGCTTCTCAGAGCTCTCCTCAGCTCGACAGCCTGCCCGTGTGCGTCTGCGTCCCTGAGGTAAGAAGAAGTGTGGTTTTTTTTGACATATAGAATGTAAATATTGTAGATCTGTGCTGTCCTGAGGTCGTGGGTCACAGTGAGCGACAGGAGATGTGTTTCTGAGCCACAGTTTGAGTCTGAGCCCCACATGTCCGTAGACTCACAGTTTCTGTTTTCACAGCTTCTAAGGGGTTCGAATCAGCTTTTAAACATCACATTTTCACTAACTGTTAGAGCATTTTACATGAGTCTTTTAAAGGTGATAAAATTGTGAATATAATTTGGAAAACTTCCTCCTCATGTTAGGCTTCTTGAGCTATGAACACATGATAACAGCACATGTTTTCTCTGCTGTTCATTGAAGTATCACCTTTAAGAAAAATAGACAGAACTCAGTGTTTATGTAGGTTTTCAATCATATTTTTGCCTATTTAAATAAAAATGGGTAATTACATTAGTCAGCTTAATTTTTCGTCTTGTCCTATATAAACATATATACTTATTTTAGGTTTCCTCTGTTGCGTGTTAAACACTAAATATGTTATTTAGACTATGAGGGATTACCGAACATGATTATTTATTGACCATACAGGACATTGATGTTAATGGTGTTTGAGCACAACCAGCCTGATGTATTTGGAGCACAGCGAGGGGTCGACATGCAGGGACACATCTGCTGGCTGAAGATGAGGTCCGTGATGCTCTGGAGACGTCAGAGGACACTTTTTAACTCTGACGCTGTGAGGCCTTTTGGAGTGCATCCCAGCAGAATCAAATCCCATTGTCTTTATTTTTCTGTTTTCCATGGCGGGATAATAGAGGCGCCGAGGGGGTCCTTGTTCAGTGTCCACTGTCTACTCGGACACCCCACAGCTCTAATTGATGCTTTGTCCGTCCATGTCTCGCCTCGTTAGAGCCCTCGGAGCCTGCAGGCCGGAACAAATCCAGCATGTCATCTGCGCTCAGGTCTGTTTGTGTCATATTGTGTTAGTCAAAAAACAAAGGCTATGTTGGGGTTGATACGGCGTGTTTGGACGTGTACGCCTGTTCTGAGCTGCACTGACTTTCATACACATTCAGCTGCTATTTCCCAAAAGTCTGATTCAATATTGAGAATTTAAACATCAAGTCAATAATTTCAGATAATAAAAACAAATAATAATTTAAAAAAAAAACATAATCTAGAAGTAAAACTTCATAAAACATAAATATTTCTTAGGACGCTCAGAATTATTGGGTTAATCAGATCAATTAATGTGTATGGATTTGATGTAAAATTTTAACGTAAATTAGGCACGTGTGGCACACAAAGTATCAAAAACCCACAATTCCGCTCGCTGGTGCGGAATGGTGCTCCAACGGTAGCTGGCGGCAAAACCAACTCGATCAAGACACTGGCCCTCTCCACGGGAAGTCTGAGTACAAAAATAAATACGAGACGGAACAATCAGCTGACGTAAAGTCATTTGCACATGCAGGCAGGCTAGTTCGCAGCTCTTCCAACACCAACGTGAAGCGCGCATTAGTCAGGGATTCCTCTGCAAGTATTTTGATGACCGTGACACCCTCGCAAACATTGGGGGCCTCATTAAGGCTACCATGTTTTATTTTATTTGAACATCTACTCAAACTGAGCACTCAAAGCACTTTTTACAACAAGCCTCACTCACACGCATTCATTCTATGCCTCAGGTTCACTTTAATGACGCGCACACTCACACTCAGGATCAGAAGCAAACTGGGGTCCGACGTCTTGTCCAAGGACTTTTCAGCATGTGGGCTGGAGGAGCCAGGGAGCAAAGCACCAACCTTCCAGTTAGAAGACCACCCGCTTGTCCTCCTAAGCCATAGCCGCCTCTGTGGTAACTACAGCTACTGGTTAGTGTAGAGAAAGCACACATATATAAAAAAGCAAACGCTTGAGAAGAAAAACCACAACACACACCGCATAAATCCTTAGCTTTGCATGTTCTGCTGCTGAGCTGAGTGGCCAGCCCATGTCGGGAACCACTGCCATCAAAAGTTTCCTGTATCAGTTGTGTAGAACTAGCCCCTTCATTCTGATGCTTTACATCAGTGGGTCTCAAACTTGTTTTTTGGGATGCCCCGCTTCAGAGGCCAAAAAAAGTTTGTGCCCCACACCACTCAAAGAGGCTCATCTCAACCCAATAACCCAAATTACCAGTGTGGATTAATCTGCTGGGGAAAATCCAAAGTTATACTTTAAGTTATTACTGTTTCATGTATTATTTGCCTTTTCTTATTTTTATTTGATGTGCTCTCATTCTAACTATGGGTTATTTCAAATTTCAATTATTGTATTTTTTCTCTTTATTGTTATTATTAGTAGTAGTAGTAGTAGTATTAGTAGTAGTAGAAGAATTAGTAGTAAGTCAGTCTCCTGTAAAGCACTTTGAAGTGCATTAATATGTTGAATTTACTTAGTTTACTTAAGTAAAGATTCATATAATCACTGCAACAGCATCAGAAATATATTGTTTTTTTAAATAAAAAAATCATATAATTTAATTTAATATTTTTCACTGTTCCCCACCTGCAGGGGCTCCATGTCCCATTAGTGGGGCCTGCCCTACAGTTTGAGAAGCACTGCTTTACATATATTACAATGGTAAGCAGATAAGTTTATTTGTAATTCAGTATCATTGCAAGGTTTACTGAAACTTTAACTTAAGTTGATGTTAAGTAAGTAGGAGGTGAACAAAAGTTGAGCCTACAGGTGTCGTGAAATTCAGAATCACTGGATGTTACTGAAAGAAAAACACTGAGAGAGCGCAACCGTAGAGTCCCCCCATGATACCATTACACCTGAAAATGCAAATACCATGATCAGGCAAGTTATTCAAGAAAAACACAGTTTTATTCCAGAACTCCATAATCCTAATTTTTAAAAAGTCCTGGATCCTGATCAGATCACTTTCAAAATTTAATGGTGTATTTATACCACATCCCACCCCTTAAAAATAAAATAAAATAAATAATAATCAGAATCCCTATATAATGCTATGAGTTATAGTGCACACAAAAAAAACAGACAAAAACAAATCAAATACTGATGAAAATATGATATAAAATCACTTGAATAGTCATTGTTATAGCACAGTAAATTATAATATATATTGTATACCTACAGCATCATGGGAAACTTACAGTACCACTGCACTATGCAACAAGCTCTTATCTTCACTACACCTTCTCTTAGTGAAGCAACAATTAGACTGGCGCACAAAGCAGGACACATGAGAGCAGCCAGTGAAGTGAAACAAGGGAAGGTAACTGACTGTTCAGTGCAGGGTAGGAGTATCTCTCTTCAGTCAGTCCAGCTGTATTTTGCATTGCCATTCATGCAGGTTAATGCATTTCAAAGTACTTCGCAGAAGACTGACCACTAGTAGTAGTAATAATAATAAACTTTTCTTGAGTTCTTTGTAAGAATAAGGTGGGCCTACAGTTTCAGCAGTGAGGACTCATTCATCAGATTCATTAGCAGGTCCAGCTAAGATTTAAGGTGATAAAACAGAATAAATGTTATTTGAGGATTTGATTGTGTTTGCCTCTGTAGAATACCTCCTCACACAGGCTTTATTAAAAACATTACATTCATTTTCAAACCAAGATCCAGCAAATATCTGCTGCAGGATCGTATGAATGTTCGGTCAAACAACCTCAGCCTAGCATCTGAGGTACAGCAGGTTCCCCCATTGATCAGAAAGTCGGCGGTTCGATCCTCATTTTCGCTCGTCTGCGTGTTGAAGTGTGGGAGAACTGCTGAGCTCCACATTGCATGTGATGTGTTCACCAGGGTGTGCGATAGATAAATGTGTAGGTGAGTGTGGTTAGTGATGTAACAGCACACTGAGTGGTCGGTAAGACTAGAACAGTGCTATATAAAGGCCAGGCTGTTCAGAAATACTCGTTCATTCAAAGATAAAACGTAAGTAACCACTAAAGAATTAAAAAGTGCTCAGTGTAAATAAAACCCCATGAAGCTGCGGTCGTCTGTTCATATTCCAAAAGCCAGTCATCATTTTACCCAGCATTTAAAGAGGACTCTAACATGAGGCAGCTTTCACAAAGCTTTAACAACACGTCTGTGTCACAGTTCAACTCCCACTTTCTTCTGCTTGAGTTCATCAGCACAGAGGTGGAGGCACAGGGGTCATTTAGCAGGGCTGCTGCTAATTGACATGGATGTTCTTGCATTGTATGGTACAGTGAGGCAGCAGCCCACCTTCTGAGAGTGAAGACACAAACTAGAGAGAGTGCACCAGCTGGGGGGAGGGAATCCCACCCTGTTCGGTTAGGCAAAGCATCATCTGCAGTTTTAGTTTGCTCGGATTTAGCCTCATCCAAAATATAAGGTTATCATCATTTATGACAGGGAGCGCAAGCTTGCAGCTCCAGAGCCGCATGAAGCATCTCCAGTGGCACTAAGTAAGTACCAGTCCATTCACCATCATAACCTGCATCAATCGCCTGGGGTTTTAGCCCCTTAATTAAACTGCAGGGATCTCTTGAACACATACAGACCTGGATGACCTGTAATTTTCTACTTTTAAATTTAAATAAACCTGACATTTGTTTTTTGTATTTGGCCCTAAAAACTGGCAGTTCACAACAAAAGTCACCTGAAGGTGCTTCACAATTTGAGCCAAAGTATTCACTATTCCCTCTCTGTGGTAGTATTACATTTATTATCAGATTTCAACACTAGTAACTCAAACAGATTGCTGTTTGTGTCATAGTTGTGTGTGAGAGGGTGCAGGCAGGACCCAAATATGCAGACTCAGAGACAGACTGGAGAACTGAAAAGGCTTTATTAGCCACTCACCACAAGGGGTTACAAAGGCCATGAAACTAAATCCAAAGCAAGAAACAATTAGGCAGAACCGTCTCACACAGACAAAAATCCACATAGCAAAGACAAGGTCGTGACACAGAACTGAAGACACACAGAGTATAAATACACACAGACTGACGAGCAAACGAGGGACAGGAGGGAGAGGAACACAGGTGGCAACAATCAAGGGCAGGAAGTAGAACTCAACACAAAGCACGAGACTAAACAGGCTACAAAATAAAACAGGAACAGAAAACAAGGCAGAGCGTGACATAACAGTAACTTGACATCAGACATGAACACAGAGAACACACTGGGGAACTGAAAGCAACAAAGGAAAGCTCAGATGAGTAAAAAGGCAACAATAAACAGAACTACAACAGAACTCCAAAATACATAAATGAACAGGGAAACGCAGGGAAGTCAAAAACCAAGGAATACTCAAGATATACAAAACTAAGTACAAAACGGCAAGACCATGACAGTTTGGTCTTTTTGTTCATCTTTCACCTTAATCCAACTATTTTAATGTGTTGTTATTCTTGTTTTTCAGCACTTTTTTAGCTTCATCATACTTTGTGCATAAGAAACCGTTCAGGTATCAAAAATGTTCAGCCTTTTCAGGACAATCGTGCTTGTATTCATCTTTTTTGTAACTCATAATTTGTAAAATATTTAGCTTTTTATTATTAATAGTTCGGTTGTTTTAATCAAACACCAGCAAGAAAACAATTCTTTTTAAAATGTAGCAATGACACGAGGTGTATACATTTTTACACCTACCACGAGGACATAAGCAAGTTACGTTTTTGTGAACTGGACACTGGTTTAAGGTTAGGTTATGGCTGAGTTAGTGTTAAGGTTTAGATTAATGTCAGGATAACTCAGGAGTGGAAAGAAGACTCTAGCGAGTTTCCAAACGCTCAGGTCTACTTGCTAATCTCTGCAGGCAACTGTGATGTTACGTGTTTCCTCACAATCACCTGCAAAGATGATCCAGTTGCCCTGATGATCTCTCTCTTCTGATCACTAACACTCGCTGATCAATACATTCACTGCTGTGTTTGGAGCTTATTGGATGTCATTTCTGCCCCTCACTGGGGGCTGGAAGTATTGCAGCACATTCAGCTATCGGTAAGGTAAACGAAGCCTGATCCAGCCCCTCTTCGGGCATTACCAGCTAATAACAACAATCAGCTTAAAAAGAAAAGATGAGGTTAAACCAACCAGACAGTTCTAATTGTGTAAATTAAAATTTAAAAACAAGACGGTGAATTTAAAGTAAACAGCTGTTGTTTGGGTAAATCTCAGCTGGCAACTGTGAGCTTCGAGCATCTCACAGCGTTGGCTGAGGTTCACCTGAAAACAGCTTCATCAGTTTCATTCAGAGAAAAGGACCCTGTCAAGGGGGCAGCATGCTTCTTCCTGTTAGAGGTCGCCACAGCGGATCACCTGCCTCCATCTCACCCTATCCCTTGCATCCTCTTCCCTCACGCCAACCCTCTGCATGTCTCCTTCACTACATCCATGAACCTTCTTTGTGGTCTTCCTCTTCTCCTCCTGCCTGGCAGCTCCATCTTCAACACCATGCAACCCAAAAACAGAAAAATGGCAAAGCAGGAGGATTTATTTTGTTCAAAATTCAGATTATTTTCTTTTTGTTTCAACTCTGCTTGACCTAAAATTGTTGACTGTGTTTAAATTTAAAAATTGTATCTACAGTGAGTTAAGACGAGAACAGAACTGGAAGTGTCAATAATGAATAAAAATAATAGTTCTCTGCAGGTTTATTTTGATGTATGTCAGATTTGCATGATGTGAACCTTTTGAAAATTCCCCCTGAACTTACAATTTATAAAATATGTTTTCTAACTTTATATCCCTTGTGTCTCGGTTGCAAGGTTAGTGGATCAAGTGCTTTACTGATTCAAGAGTATGAAATCCATTTTCTTTGTTAATTGTATGATGTAGCTGCAGTATAATGCAGATTTACTCACCTGACAGCATGGCTGGGTAGTTTTGTGCTGTTTCCTCACAGTCTGAATGTTACTGGTTCAAACTCTGGCTGCATGTTCTTCCTGTGTGGTATTCTGGCTTCCTCCCACAGTCCAAAAACATGCATGTTAGGCAAACTGGAGCGTCTGACTGGCCAAGGATGTGAGGTAGCTAAAGTGCTTGAAGTGCATTAAAATGTGACAAAGAGTCTCAAGTGCTATGAGTGGTCAGTTAGACTAGTACGCATTTCTCAGACGAGGATAGCTGTAAATCCACCTGTGACGTCAGAATGGAAGGCAGGTCTTTGTACTGAGCCCAGAGCATTCTGATGTTGAAGATACTGCATCAGGAACTGATTGGAGAACAATGAGACGCCATCAGTTCCTGATGCACTGCCTTCAGCATCGAAAGACACTTCAGCCAGTGAACACACAAAGGACATGAGGGGCTGAACAACCAGGGAGCCAGAGATGCATTTAAATGTATTACGTTGACTTTGACCAGACTGAAACATGTATGGGACTGGAATTCAGGTCATACCGTCATGTTTCCCTTAGGATGAATTACACTGAGTTTCCTAATTAAGAAAACTGTGTGTCTGTCTCTGTGTCTTTTTCATGTTATGCTATGTTAAATAAATAAATAAATAAATAAATAAATGACTGAATGAATGAATGATTATGCTGTGGTCTTAATTTTCTCATAAATGCAAAAGATGCCTGAATGTGCAACGGAGCAGGGGATGGTCTGATAATAAAACAGACTGCAGATTAGTTTTCACAATTATTCAGACCACTGAAAGAAAATACCAGACCCAAGCTTTCAAGTGAGAAAATCTGATTAAAGAAAAAGCACAGAAAGCACAGGAAAGACTTAATTTGCACAGTCTTCAAATTTAGCAACATCCAGTAAACAGTTAGAGGTACGTGTCACTTCAGAGCAGATATACAGGAAATTTAGGTGTTTATTAATGAAATAATTATCATTAAAATAGCGAACTTACTCCATGAACATATAGTTACAACTGCGAGTTACATCATTATTTATTATCTTTCTGCACAACCCAAACTTTGTGACAGCAAATCAATAAAGTCAACTTGCAACCACATTTGATTTTTGTACTGTTTATTACTCCTAAATAGAGGCACTTAGACCACAGTGAAGTGTAATGGATTTAATCGTACAAAGTAGCTGTTGTTTGTTGCCTATTGGCCTGAAAGCAGGTAAAATTCACGAGCTGCAACGCAGTCATGTAGCTCCTGAATTTCAATATATACATTAGGCTGAGTGAAGGGTGCATGTCAGCAGCCGTTACAGTGACATTCTGAAAATTTCTCTTTAGCTTAGGTTCAGAAAACTAAAAGTACCATGTTGTGCTGAACACATGATGCACAGATTTGGAGACCTAACTGCAACACAGAAGTTGTGAATGTGATCTAAATGTGATCTAAATGAGATCTAAATGGGGAATTTGAAAAAGTAGTAGGAGTCTCCTGTGCCGTTTGCAAACTCCCTGCAGACTCCAGCAATAATTCACTTCTTAATCAACCAGGACCATCAGGAAGAACGTCTTCTCTGTAACAGCAGCTTATCAGTTCTCCCCTGATGCTGCTGCTTCTGTGCTGTTTATCAGCTCGATCCCTGGATCTCCATTTGCGTCACTCTGCCTGTGTCTACACAGAAAGGAGGAAAGGAAGGTTGATGTGAAATCTCTATGCAGTGTCACACCAGCGTTAACGTGTGTCTCCTTCCAGCAGACTCCGTCCCAAGTTAGAGGAAGTCTAATAAGAACAACATCTCTGTCCTCTCTGATGACCATCCACTGCTTACCATCAGTGACACTGAGGCAGGAGTTGTCTGTGTGTTTATAGTGTATGCCTGTGTGGATGTACATCACAACCATAAAAGATACAGTGAGAAACTTTACAATGTGCAGTTTAGACTGAATTGAATCCATGACTTGTGAGCACTGACTGAAAGGCACTGCAACTGTGGGAGCCAAGGGCCCCCACCTTACGCCCCTGTCCCATATTCTCTCTCATTTGTAATGTTTAACTCTCATGAGGTGCGCTATGTGGACAAAAGTATTGAGCCGACTCCAGCCCTAGCAGCTGGATTCCCCCCCCCCAGCACAACCGAGGTGCCCCCGAGCAAGGCACCGAACCCCCACTGTGCTCCTTGGTGCCTGTAATGTGCTGCCTTGTTCTCTCTCACCTCTGTTTGTGTGTGTATGCATCTGTATCACTTCATTGCATGTAAAGTGTGTGTTTACCTCAACAGAGTGTGTTGAGATCTTGTCATTTGTATTGATAAAGTATATCTTCTTCTTCTTCAAAAATAAAAAGTTTCTTTCATGTCAAAGTGAAAGCAGAGTCTTACAAACTAGTGTCAATTAATTAAAAATAAAAAAGGTAAAATTAATGTTTGCATAAATATCCACCCCCTTTAAAGGGACTGGCCTAATTCAGCCGAGATCCAGCCAGTTGATTCCAGCAGTGTCACAGTTAGTGAAATGGAGATAGTATAAAAACAGCTGTGTCTGGGAGGTCCAGTCTCTGGTTCATCAGTATTCCTGCTACAATTAAAGAGCATCTCTACTGTGAAGCATGGTGGTGGCAGCATCACGCTCTGCAGATGCTATTCAGCAGCAGGCTGGCAAAGGTAGAGGGGAACAAAAATGCAGAAAAATATCACCAAGTCCTGGAGGATCATCTGACTCAGTCTGCAAGAGAACTACGGCTTGGGAGAAGATTTATTTTCCAGCAACAAACCCAAGCACACTACAAAAGCTACATAGAAATGGTTCAAAGACAACAAGGTGACTGATCTGGATTGGCCAAGTCAAAGCCCAGACCTCAATCCAATCAAGAATTTTTGGCTGGACTTGAAAAGAGCCGTTCACACCTGATCCCCAAGCAACCTGACAGAGCTTGAGCTGTTTCAGAGGGAAAAATGGAGAAAAATGTCAGTGTCCAGATGTGTCCAGATGTTATTATAGTTAACTAAAACCACACTAAAAACTAAAACTACATGAGAAAAATCATTTTAGTTAACTGAAATAAAAATAAAAACTAGACTTTTGGGAAAAATCTAAACAAACAAAAACAGCATTGTGGGCTTAGGAAACTCAAATAAACTCAAATAAAAGAAAAATATACAGGAAATGACCTTAGTTTAAGTCTTTATCAGGTGGGTTAAATTTATCAGCCTGATGAGGCGTTGGTGCTTCTGTTTATTGAGACTCAGGATGTTTACATGATTCTGACTCATCTGCCTTCACAACGTGTTGTGTTTGTGTTGTAATTTCTGATCTAAACATCTTAAATCTTCCCCTGACAAATACCATCCATATTATAATAATTAAGAAAGCTGAGATTAACACTGAAACTAATAAAAACTAAACTAAAACTTAAATTTTTTTAATCAATAAAAACTAAACCAAAGCAAGCAAACCCACTCTGGGAACTAACTGAAACTGAACTGTATTTAAAACAAAAACTCAAAACAAAATAAAAATAAAAACTAATTAGAAAATACAAAGCTATAATAACTCTGGTGCCAGCCTGACTAAGACGTGTCCACACGGACTCAGTGCTGTGATTGCAGCCAACAAAGCATCTACTAAATACTGACCTAAAGGAGGTGAATATTTATGCAAACATTTATTTTATTTTATATATTTTTAATTAATTGACATTAGTTTGTAAAACTCTGTTTTCACTTTGACATGAAAGAAGCTTTTTTTGCAAATTCTTGTCAAAATAGCCAAATCATATTGACCATGATTTCATTTATTAAAGCAATAAAAGGTTCAAACATTCAGGGGTGGAGAATGCTTTTTATAGGCATTGTATAACAGCTTCCATTCTTCTAGGAAGGCTTTCTACAAGGTTCTGAAGTGTGTCTGTTAGAATTTGTTCCTGGTTTTCCAGAAGAGCATTTATGAGGTCAGACGAGAGGGCCTGACTCACAAATTCTGTTCTAGTTGCTCCTATGTTGGATGAGGTTAAGGTCAGGATTCTGTGTGGGTCAATCAAGTTCTTCCACACCAAACTCCTCCAACCATGCCTTCATGGGCCTTGCTGTGTGCACTGGGGAAAGTTAGTGGTCCAAAATATCTTGGTAAGCTGAAGCATTATGATTTCCCTTGTTTGGAATTAAGGGCCCCAGGCCAACCACAGAAAGGCAACCCCACAGCATTATCCCTCTTCCACCAAACTATATAGTTGTCAGTCAGGCAGGTAACGTTCACCTGGCATTCACCAAACCCAGACTTATCCCTCAGACATGGACATTTCAATTTGTCAACCCACTGCTCCAGAGTCCAGTGGCAGTGTACATCACATCATGTCTGGAAACCCAGGCCATGAAGCTCCGGCACAGTTTACTGCTGGTGTTAATGCCAGAGGAGGTCTTTTACATGGTCTGCCACTTTGTGGTTGAGGTTCTGTGGTTCCTAAACACTTCCACTTTAGAGCAACACCAATTAACAGCTGATTGTGGAAAGACATCTCATGAACTGACTTGTTGTGAAGGTGGCATCCTATTACAGTATCACACTAAAATTCAGTGAGCTCTTTAGAACAACCCATTCTTTCACAAATATTTGTAAAGACTGTGTGCTTGGCTAGCTGTTTGCTTTTTTGGGCTGAATGAAACCAGAATTATTATTGACCCTCTGGACTCTGTGCTGGCCATTTGTGTCCACTTCCCTTTATTTTTGACCATTTTAGCTGTGTTAATGCATATTAAATGAAATTTCCCAAGGGTTTGGATTTTTTTTCTGATTTTCTCAACTTCAACTCCTCAAATATATCAATATATTCTGTATACATCCAATTGTGCCACTTGACTGAACAAGTTAAAAGGGTAGTGAAAACAAGCAAAGCCAGAGGGTTAAGAAATATGGCCCAATACTTTTGTCCATACAGTGTGTCTTCATTTAGTTTATAAATGTAGCATCTTCAAAGACAGCTCATTTGTGTTGGTCCTGGTGAGGTCTCTAGATCACAGATCAGTCCTCCTAGAGTTCTGAGTTTCTGTTTTGCTTTCTGGTCTGCTCCGTACCTTCCCTCCTCGACATCAAAGATGTTTTCAGGCAGGCAGACATTGCGCGTCTCTGGGAGCAGGAAGACCAAGCTGCCGCTGACAACCCCAGTACCAGCGAAGATCAGAGGGGGCAGAAAGAGCCAGACATCCTCCAGAAGCATGATCATCGGAGCCAGGGAACTCCCAATCCGACAGAGACACGAGGTGTAACCTAAACCACACTGCCTGCCCAACAACACAACCAGGAGCTTCAGTTTAATACCGCACCACAACAAAGTACAGTTACTGGAAATGAACTGGACTGTATATTTTCACCACCAGTGTGTTTGTCCCATTGGCAACAGGGCCCATGACAGCAATGGGAATCTAAGATTCTGCCGCTTTGTGTTGAACTAAACCTCCTAAGAATTAAACTGTACGTGTATATGTTCTGTCCAACACTTTCAAGGTTCTCAAGTGTTTTTTTTTTTTTATAGAAATGTCTAAAAAAAACACACACACATTTGTAACTCAGAGCAGTATTACATCTGGGTGCTTTAGGTTGTCTGCTGAAGTTTCAGGACCCTCGTGGAGCCGTACCTGAGGATGGTTGGGAAGAGTTCAGCTGAATAAAGGAACGCCGTGGTGAATGCCGCCTCAGAGAAAAACTTGGCCACCACAGCGATGCACATACGAATCACAGAATACTCTGGACAAGAAATAGATCCAAGATGTATGAGAGCTCTGGAACTGCTAAGTGGATTTATGTAGATGTGGGTCTCATTTACGCATGCAACGGCAGGAAGGGATTTAACCTAAAGGTACGGCTGTGTTTATTCCAATCAGGCATCCGGTTATGAGCAGAAACCCCGCCTGGCTGTTTCGCCGGCCAATCCAGTTTAAGATGAAGAAGGTGAGGACTTTGGCAGGAGCTTCAATGGCACCGTAAATGAGCTGCGTGAGGTACATACTGATGCCGAAGCCTGAGATCTTGAAACTGATCCCGTAGTACAGAAAAGCCACAGCAAACCTGAAACACAGTCAGAATGAAAACACACCGAAGCCCAAAAGGCCAGTGCAGTCAACAGTACTTTCAACGCAAAACTCAATACCAGAACAACCCAGAGATGAGGGTGATCTTCCTTAGCTGAGGTGTTTTGACCAGATCCAGGTAGGAGTAGTTCTTTTCAGCCACCTCCAAAACAGTCACGTTTGCCAGAACCTGCAGTACAGAGATGAACAAAAATATGAGGTCATTTAGAAATACGCCATTCTACACCCTGTGGACAGCGCTTGATTGGGGTCAGTTTGATCCTACAACAGGATAATGACCCAAAACACACCTTCAAAATATGTGAGCAATATTTAAAGAGTAAATCATCAGGCAGAATTCTGACTGTAATGGAGAGGCCAGCACAGCCTCCAGGTCTGAACCCTATAGAGCTGTTGTGGGAGCAGCCTGACCATATGGTGCAGAGGAAGACTCCGTCAAGCCAGTCATTCTGTGGGAGATGCTCCAGGAAGCATGCTGTGAAATCTCATCAGTGTACCGTGAAACACTGACAGCTAGAATGCCAAAGGTCTGCCAGGCTGTAACTGCTGTAAAGGGTGGTTTTTCTTTTTTGTTTGCCTTTTTTTGTTTCCTTACGAAGGCAAAGTTCGAAGAAAAAACATTTCCATTAAAATCATTATTTCTAACTCCAACAGTGTCAGCATGTCCTATCCATTTTCTGTATTTCCTGTCCAGAGTAATTTCATGTGGGTTTCCATGGAAAGAATTCCATGGAGAGAATTTCCAAGTGATCCAAAACTTATGAGTGGCAGTTTATGTATTTTATGTATGTATTTGAGATGCAGCTCTTTACAGTCTCTTATAGCTCTGGATGTTAACATTGTACTTGAGTCCCAGTTAGTTTATTAGCTACCTCCATATCCAGCTTGGATATGTGTTCATTCTTCCCGTTCATTTTAGCACACTGAACCAGATACTTCCTGGCCTCCTTCACTCTGCCATTGGCCAGCAACCAGCGGGCTGACTCAGGAAGCCACCTGAAGACAAGCAGAAGATACTGACTTTTTAAAAACACACACTGAGATGTTTCCTAGTAGCAAAGAAAATTGAAACTCCACCTTACCACCAGGCAATGATGGCAGCAACGCAGGGTACTGTCACAGCCAACATCAGATGCCTCCAGTCTCGTATAAAGTAGGCCAGCAGGGCCAGAAGCATGTTCCCAAGACTCCAGGACAAACTCACAACAGTGCCAGTGAAGGTCCGATGCTTTGGATCTGTCCATTCAACACCTGACCAGGAAATAAGCCACAGCAGTTAAATGAAAGAGAGGGAACTGCTTGGGTTTTAAGTAGGACTAAAGATTCCGAGTTCTACCCTTAGTCTAACAAAAACAGGAACACATGAACAATGAAAAGCTCCACACACTTCAGAGCATTCTCCCTCCTGGGGTGTCAGTTAACTCTGTTTGGCCAAAGCTGTCAGCGTGCCTTATTTATGCATAAGGCCTGTGTGTACTGGGACATGAGTTTGTGGGGATATCTGCGTCCTTATGCACAAAGTTATGGAATTGATAAGACTGGTCTGTCACTCCCAGGTTCTCATTTTTCAGGTAGCTGCTTTACTATTGTGAAGATGCATGTTTTACCCCAAACCAAGAGCTTCTCCTAAGCCTAACCAATTAGGATTTTAAACTGAAAGTAGCATTTTTAATTCCTAAACCTAACCAAGCTGTGTTTTAGCCTTAATTTAACCAAATGTCTTTGTGCATAAACCTAACCAGTGAATGAAATTAAAAAGACAAAAGTACAGTGTTCCAACAGCAGGCAAGCCTGTGACTTATGTCAGAGTCATTTCCAAGCTGCCAATATCGACTTTGCAGGTCTCAATATTTGACCATATCATCTTAATGTTCTGCCAAAAAGCACTCTGAGTGCAATGGGTAGGCACGGAAAGCATTTGACAGAACTCCATTACATTATGTCCCAGGCTGAGAAAGATAATTTACCCTCATTGACCACTTCATTAGGTACACCTTGCTTGTATAGGGCTGGACACCTTTACCTTCAGTACTGCCAGATTCCTCATGGCGTAGATTGAACAAGGTGTTGGAGAGATTTTGGTCCATACTGACATGACAGTATCATATATTTCCTGCAAATTTGTCAGCTGCACACCACATCCCAAAGGTTCTACATCGCCCACACCATTACACCACCAGCAGCATGAAGTGTTGATACAAGGCAGGATGATCCCACGTTCACGTTCACACCAGCTTCTGTCCCTACCATCCAAGTGTCACTGATGAAATCAAGACTCATCAGACCAAGAACATTTTTCCAGTTCTCTGTTGTCTATTTTTAGTGAGCCCTTGTGAACATTAGCCTCAGTTTCCTGTTCTTAGCTTACAGGTTGTGGAACTCAGTATGGTCTTCTGCTGCTGTAGCCCAACTACTTCAAGGTTTGATGTGTTGTGCATTCAGAGATGCTGTTCTGCATACCTTGGGTAGTAACAAGTAGTTATTTGAGTTTCTTTTGCCTTCCTACCAGCTCAAGGCAGTCTGGTCATTCTCATCTGAGCTCTGAAATCAATTAGGCATTTTTGTCCAGAGAACTTCCTAACCCTTTTTCAGATTATGCTCTGTAAACATTAGAGATGGTTGCATGGAAAATCCCAGTAGATCGACAGTTTCTGAAATCCTCAGTCCAACAACGATGCCATGTTCACTTAAATCAGCTAAATCACATTTTTCCCAAATCCTGATGCACAGTTTGAACTTCATCAGGTTGTCTCAACCATGTCTACATGCCTAAATGTATTGATTTTCTGCTATGTGATTGGCTGATTAGATATTTGTGTTAGTGAGCAGTTAACAGGTGTGCCTAATGAAGTGGCCCAAGTGCATGCACAGGCATTGTACCTGTAAATGATTAGCTAACTGTCACTAGGAACCGTCACACCCTGCTCTATTTACTGCTGTCTCCCTCCAACTCTCAACTGCCAACCATTAGGTCCAAACAAAATGCTGAAAAACAGATCACATATCAATCAAAAAGGGTTGCTTTTAAATAAAAATGATCATTTGTAATCATAAAAACATTGCACAACATTAGACAAAAGGTTTTTACACTGATTAAAAACTCATAGAATGTCTTGGAGTAAACAGGCTTTAAATTTTGTGTTCCGCTGAGTTCTTACCGAGGACCACACCAATGATTGACATCCCACTGAGGGCCACGCCACAGAGAGCTCTGGAGATGGCAAACATGATGTAGGAGTTTGAGAAGGCGGAGGTGGCTCCTAGCATTGTGGCAGCAATCAAAGCCACCAGCATCATCGACTTACGACCAAACCTGCAACACACAGTTTAGTGGTGACTCTCAGCCACAAGATCTGCAACTGCAACACACAAGCGTGGTTTTTCTGAGCACACTCTGCACATTTTAATTCCCAGTGGCTTTGTTGCAAACTTCTTTTCTGAACTTCAAAAGACAAAGAAGGACCCAAGAAAATGCCCGGCTCTTTGTTGGTAATCATTCAGTGATGTAGACTTATTATGCAACTGATATTGACCTACACCAGTCACCTACATACACACAGTTATATAATCATATTCATAAGTTCAGAGGATATTATGTTTTAGGCACTTGTTTTTAACACTCATCAGCAGACCAGCAGCTGACTTTGTCTGAACAAACATTGCTTGTAATGGTGAGTCACAGGATAACAATGAGGTGGTGTGATGCCTTGCTCTGAGGTACATGTAAGAAGAAATTTTAGTTTTGATGTAATTCAAAGAAGCCACGACTCTAACATGCACAGTATGAGTTACAGCTGATTTACAGCTTTAGATTTTGGACAAATTTTTAACTAATCCCTCCAGTGTCTGTGGCAGAGCAGACCACATTGTATTCAACAGAAACATGATCCAGTCTTTGATATTATCTTAGTGGCATCAGGTTGTTTACTTCTACTGTCCTACTATCATAGCTGGATTAAAGAGGAGATACACTATATGGGCAAAAGTATTGGGTCAGACCTCATAATCACTGAATTCAAGTGTTTCATTCAGTCCCATTGTTACATGCGTTTAAAATGGAGCAGTTAGCCATGCAGTCTGCCTTCACAAACATTTGTAAAAGAATGGGTCATTCTAATGAGCTCACTGAATTCAAGCATGATCTCAGTCCATAGGCATGAACATGGGGTTTGCAGCTATAGCAGTTTCCACTCTTCTGAGAAGGCTTTCTACAAGATTTTAAAGTATGCCTGTGGGAATTTTTACCCATTCATCCAGAAGAGTGTCTAAAAGAGGTCAGACACTGATGTTGGATGAGAGGATCTTGTTGTTGTCTTTTCAGTTCCTCCTCAAGGTGTTGATGGGGTTGAGGTCAGTGCTTTGTGTGGGCCAGTAAAAGTTGGAAGCATAGTGTTGTCCAAAATGGCTTGTTAATTGAGGCATTAAGATTTCCCTTCAGTGGAAAGAAGGGGCTCAGGGCCAACCCCAGAAAAACAACCCTCAAGCATTATTCCTCCTCCACCAAACCTTACAGGTGCCACAATGCAGTCAGACAGGTACATTCTCCTGCCACACCCAGACTCATCCATCATACTGCCCAACGAAAAGAACACATTTCCAAGTGCTCCAGACTTTGCTCTTTCCATTTACTGCCACTGTGCTTGGTGATGTAAGACGTCCATACAGTGAAGATCATACCATGAAGCTCCTTGCGCGCAGTTTTGTGCTGGTGTTAATGCCAGAGGAGCTTTGGAACCCTGCAGTTATTGAGTGAACAGTGTTGGTGACTTTTATGCACCTTGACACTCGGCAACACCACGCTGCAACTTCATGGTTGAATGGTTGAATGCCACTTACTGTTGATTGTGAAATATCTAGGAGTGAAGAAATTTCTCAAGCTAACATGATAAAAGAATGGGTCATTCTTTTATCATGGCAGGCTATAAGGCTAGATACGTATACACTCTCTTATAAACCTTCAGTATCTTATACACCTGTGGCAATGTGACTAAATAAAGCACCAGAGTTCAATGGCTGAGAGTTGTGGCCCAATACGTTTGTCATAAAGTGTATATCAGGCTTTTTATGTAGCAATTCATTGGGTTTAATTCTGAAAAACAAAACATCTATTTTTGCTAAAGAATGTGGGACTCATGATATTAAATAAGCTGAAGGAGGAGGAGGAGGAGGAAAAAGTAGTAAGTGCAGACTACGCTGTACAGTAGATATATAAAGTGAACACACCCCTGTTAAAGTACCAGGTTTTTCTGATGTAAAAAATGAGACCACCATGAATAAATTCAAAACTTTTTCCACCTTTCACGACCTATAACCTGTACAATCCATTTGGAGTAGAGACAAATCAGTCCAGGGGAAAAATATAAAAAATTAAAAATGTACAACAGGCTGGTTTTATAAGTGTGCACACCCTAAAACTGATACTTTGTTGCTCTTGATCTTTTGTTTTAATTAAAGCATTCAGAACTTTTTGCATAGGAGTCTAGCAGCATGGCACATCTTGACTTGCCAATATTTGCCCACTCTTCCTTACAAAAGTGCTCCAAATCCGTCAGATTGTGAGATTTTCTATTGTGCACAGCCCTCTTCAGGTCACCCCACAGATTTTCAATTGGACTTAGGTCTGGGCACTGCCGGGTCATTCCAAAACCTGAATTTTCTTGTGGTGAAGTCATTCTTTCGTTGATTGGGATATATGCTTGTTATTGAAAGGTAAAATTCCTCTTCAGCAGACATCTGAAGGTTTTGGGCCAAAATTAACTGGTATTTGGAACTATTTATAAAACCCCTCCACTTTGATGAAAGTCCCAGTTCCAGCTGAAGAAAAACAACCCCAAAGCATGATGCTGCCACCACCATGCTTCACCATGGTGTTCTTCCAGTGATGAGCAGTGTTGTTCTTGCACACTTGTAATTGTGGCCAGGTAGTTCAATGTTGGTTTAATCAGACATAACACATTTTCCCACATGCTTTTGGGATACCCGATCCTTTTTGTGTTGTTTTTGTTTTTTGCAAAATTTAGCTGGGTCTGGATGTTTTTTTGTTTGTTTTTGTTAGAAAAGGCTTTCATCTTGTGACCCTACCCCATAGTCCAGACATATAGGGAATACGGAGCTTGTTATCACATGTGCTACACAACCAGTACTCGCCAGAAAGTTATGTTGTAGGCCTCTTGGCAGCCTCTCTGACCAGTTTATGTCTCACCTTTTCATCAGTTTTGAAGGGACATCAAATTCTCAGTAATGTCACTGTGTTTCCATGTTTTCTCCACTTCTTGATGACTTTCTTCACTGTGTTCCATTGAAATTCTTTGTACCCTTCTCCTGACTGACACCTTTAAACACTAAGATCCCTTTGATGCTTTATCAGCTCTCTGAGAACCATGGCTTTTGCTGTAGGATGCAAGTGAGTGATTCAGTTCACCTCAATTCAGTTCAGTTCAGTTCTATTCAGTTTTATTCATATAACATGATTTCACAACAAAAGTCACCTCAAGGCACTTCACACTGTAAGGTAAAGACCCTTCAGTATTACAGAGAAAACCCCAACAATGAGACCATCCTCTACGAGCAAGCAGTAGGCGACTGTGGGAAGGAAGAACTCCCTTTAAACAAGAAGAAACCTCCAGCAGAACCAGGCTCAGGGAGGGGCAGCCATCTGCTTCAACCGGTCGAGGGTGTCACGGTTTTTCCGTGCGGGGAGAGTGTGGTGTGGACCCAGATGCAGGACCGCTGAGGCGAAGGAGGTTCTGAGGCTTTAATTAGACACAAACACAAAGGATGCAAAACCATGGGAAACTGCTAGGAACACGAGGGGAAAGCACTCGGGGAACCAGTACGACACGACAGCGAAATACACAGAAGACAAGACTTAAATACACAGAGACTAACCAATTGACACACGACAGGTGGACAGGGCGGGGGGGACCAAACAGGGACAACCAATGGAGGGAAGACAAGAGGACAGGGGCGTAGCTAAGGTGCACGAGACCGGGGGAACAAAGCAGAGACGAGACAGGCAACCAAATAGGGACACGACCTGACACAGACAGAGACGAAGACCACTAACAAGGGAAACAGGCAAGGCATGGGGTGAAAAAGGAACAAACAGAACTCAAAAACAGGACACAAAACCCTAACTAAAGGGCGGACCATGACAGAGGGTGAGGGGAAAGGGAAGAGAGAAAGGAGAGCAAAGAGAAACATGGACTAAAGGAAAGAGAAGACAACATTTAATGACATGCAGCAGTAACAAATAAATGCATGGGAAGAAGAAACGCCCAGCACATCATAAGAAGCCCCCCAGAAGCCTAAACCGAGAGAAAGGAGAGCAAAGCCCTAACTATAAGCTTTATCAAAAAGGAAAGTTTGAAGCCTGATCTTAAATATACAGAGGGTGTCTGTCTCCTGAATACAAACAGGGAGCTGGTTCCACAGGAGAGGGGCCTGATAGCTGACAGCTCTGCCTCCCATTCTACTTTTAAAAACTTCAGGAACCACAAGTAGTTCTGCACTCTGAGAGAGAAGTGCTCTAATGGGGAAATATGGTACAATGAGGTCTTTAAGATAGGATGGGGCCTGATTGTTTAAGACTTTCTAAATGAGTAGAAGGATTTTAAATTCAATTCCGTATTTAACAAAGAGTCACTGAAGAGAAGCCAATATAGGGGAAATATGATCTCTGCTACTGTACTAATCCCTGTCAGTACTCACAGTGCAGCATGTTGGATCAAATGAAGGCTTTTAAAGGAGCTTTTATAACAGACAGATAGCAATGAATTACAATAATCAAGCCTAGAAGTAATAAAAGCATGAACTAGTTTTTCAGCATCACTATGTAACGGCATGTTTGTAATATTGCAGAGGAAAAAGGAGGCAGTTCCACATAATTGTGTAATGTGAGCATTAAAGGACATATCCTGGTCAAAAATGATTCCAAGATTCCTCACAGTGTCAGTGGAGGCCACAGTAATGCTGTCCGGAGTAAATATTTGGTTAGAAAAATTGTTTCTAAGGTTTTTAGGGCCAAAAACAATAACCCCAGTTTTGTCTAACTGATTTATGTCATCTGGGTCAACAGATAGTTGGGTATCATCTGCACAGCAATGAAAATATATTCAGTGTTTTCTAATAATATTAACTAAGTATGTATAAGTTAAAGAGTATTGGTCCCAGCACAGAAACCTGAGGGACTCCATGACTCCATGACTTTTGTGTGTGAGGAAGACTCTTCATTTACATGCACAAATTGGAATCTGACAGATTAATAAGATTCAAACCAGTTTAATGCAGTCTCATTAATATCAAGAGAGCATTCTAGTGTCTGTAGTAAAGTGCTGTGTATGGAATAATGCACAGGGGTCTAGAAGAACAAGCACAGAAACAAGTCAGAATTAGAATTAGAATATTTAATTCCAGGGGGAAAATTGCTAGAAAGTCCCCTGTCGGTTACTAGTTCTGTTTCTGTGCTGTGATCAGCTCTGAAACCTGACCAGACCTCTCTAAACAAACCATTCCTCTGCAAGTGATCACATAACATAACATTAAGAATTTTTGAAATGGAAGGAAGGTTGGAAATTAGCAAACTTGGCTGGATCAAGAGAAAGCTTACTGTAAGTACTGTTTTAATTACAGCATGTCATGGTCCTAGGTTTTTGTGTTTGAGTTCTGATATGGATGGATAGATAGATAGATAGATAGATAGATAGATAGATAGATAGATAGATAGATAGATAGATAGATAGATAGATAGATAGATAGATTTAGTGTAAAGCACATGTGCTTTACATAATCCATGTGAATGTCTTGGTTTTATTTTGTTTAAGAGCTATCTCTTGATAAAATCCTCCAATTATTCGACTTAATGTTTTTATTTTGAATTCCTAAACAGTTAATTTTGGTAAAAACTCATTTGGGTATGGATATATTGATTTATTTTTGAAAGTGCTCATGTCGATTTTGTGCAAACGAAGCTATAAAAACTGGTCAAATTAAAAACACTTGGACTTAAGGGAACATTGGTTTTGCAACAAACATAAAACTGGAATTTGTATGTGTAATTTATTGTGACTCAAGTGACGTAAGTTACTAATAAAGAATTACCGTAACAATTTGCATAGACCCTTCTGAGTAATATGGATGTAAACTAAAGAAGTTAGAAGAACCTGAATTTAAATAATTTGACTTCGTAACATCACCAAAACTTTTTCATTAAGCTTAAGTTGTTTCACCTTAATCAAGCTCCTAGAGGACAAAGTCAATCAAAATGGTTGCAGTAAAGTCACTGAGTTTGTCTGATGGAATTTAGTCAAGTGGCTGAGTTGGAATTCTTTAACAATCCACACAAATTGTTACCTTATTTTATAAAGTTGAGCCAGTGTATTTTATCGAGTGCATGAATATTCATGTTGGAAGAGTTGGAGTTTGATTAAGTTGATACCACCAGATAGTGAGAAATACAATGATTTAACAACCTTAAGGCTAATCAAGGAGAAAAGGGGTCGATCTGTCTGTAGAGGGCTTATGACTTCTTTTATCTTTCAGGTTGGAATATTAGGTTAAAACATGTGACTAAAACCCCAAACAGAACTTTACTGATTTGATCATTTAATTTTATTTGGCTGCAATGCTGCTGTGCAGCTGTACTGAATGCTAGTTAAGTCCTATTTAGTCACATGATTGGAACACTGGACACAGACTGTTTCCACTTGTGGACACAGAGGGAAGGGTCGCTGCAAATCAAAGTTGTTCTGTGGGATCACCTCTAAACTGCAGCACATGCGAGTGGTCTTTCCCAGGATAATAATGCCCCCCTATCCATAGAACACCATGGTTCACTAAATGGTTTGAGGACAAAAAGACAGCACCCTTCACCACCATCATCACCAAAACACCAAATGAGGAAATGTTTTTTAGAGGAATGGTGACATCTAGAGACTTGGAGAATCAATGCCAAGGGTCAGAAGTTCTTTTGATGGCAGGTGTTTATGTTTCTAAGGTTAGAAGGGGCTTCATAAAAAGGCATTAGTGGTTTACACATTGGCTTCAAGACCGAAAGCTCCCTGGTTCGATTCCAGGTGGGGACACAAGCTCCTCTCACCATGGAGGGTTGCGTCAGAGAGGGCATCTAGAGTAAAACATCTGCCAAATTACGGATGTGGATTAATCCACTGTGGCGACCCCTTGGGGAGAATACAAGGGAGCAGCTTATTATACATTTTTTTAATGACCACAAATATTTAATTTTTACTTTCACTACAGAGTGCCCTGAGGAAGTATTTATACAACTGCAAAAAACACTTTTAACTTATTTTAAGAGAAACTTTTAGGACTTCACATAACTAATATCACAATGATGCTTACATGTTATTGTATATGCTACAATAATCATTCAAAGGAGCCATTTGTATTCAACACCTCACTGAAAAATGTGCGTAAGTGTTTCAATATGTAATGTTTGTTTGATTTGTTGGTTGGCTGGTTGCCACG
>VUQH01059538.1:0-11226 GCA_015106775.1 Etroplus canarensis | reverse complement strand
GGTCTCACCACCGTCTTGTAAACCTTCCCTTTTACTCTTGCTGCTATCCTTCTGCCACAAAGCACCCCTGACACTCGTCTCCACCCACTCCACCCTGCCTGCACTCTCTTCTTCACCTCTCTTGTGCTCTGTCCGTTGCTTTGGATGGTTGATCCCAAGTATTTAAACTCATCCACCTTTGCCACCTCTACTCCTTGCATCTTCACTGTTCCACCTGCCTCCCTCTCATTCACACACATATACTCTGTCTTGTTTCTACTGACTTTCATTCCTCTTCTCTCCAGTGCATACCTCCATCTCTCCAGGCTCTCTTCCACCTCCCCCCTACTCTCACTACAGATCACAATGTCGTCTGCAAACATCATAGACCACGGAGACTCCTGCCTGACCTCATCTGTCCATCTGTCCATCACCATTGCAAACAAGAAGGGGCTCAGAGCTGATCCCTGATGTAATCCCACCCCCACCTTCAACCCATCTGTCACTCCTACTGCACACTTATTTCTTTATTAATCCCAGGAGGAAAACTGTATTGCATAATGGATCAAAATCTGAAGGTACTTTTCTGTGTTCCCATCCAACACCACTGGCTGCCCCAGTGCAGCCCCAAACCATGACAGAGCCCCCACCATGTTTTACACATGGCCTGAGACACTCAGTGTTGGACCTCTCTCCTGAACTTCTCGGTATATTTTGACATTAATTTGAACCAAAAATTTCATATTTCGAATTCTCACTCCATAAGACTTGTTGCCACTGGTTTTCAGTCTTGTGTAATTTGTCAAATCTCAGTCCTTTTCCCCTGTTTCCCTTCCTTAAGAATGGTTTTTTGCAGCCACCTTCTCACTGGGACCATTTCTTATGAGGTTTTGGCTAATATTAGATGGAACACCTGAAGGGCGAAATGCATCACTTAGGTCCTGTGTCAGGTCTTTGCTGTATGTTTTTATTCAGTTTAAAAAACCCCAAGACTTTCAGAAACTGTTCATCTGCTGTACATAGCGTTTTAGCCCTGTCACTTCTCATTTTTTTGTTTTTCGCTTGTCCACTTGTCTCATTTTTAATGACACACTGCGCACCATGCAGACAAGCCAACAATTCAGCTGATAGGTTTTTGAGAAACCCCTCATTGGTGTAAAAAATTGTATATTATGCCTGTCGAACTGTGTTATCCTTGGCATTTTTGCATAGTTTTAACCAATGAAATGGGAAAAAAATATATGCTTTTGTGACAGGCTGCTAGTGTTGGGACTGGTGGTTTGGGACCTAGAAAACAGACTGAACTCAGGCATAAAAGATGTACAGGTTTATTGTGGAATGGTCAGGAAAACAGGCAGGCAAGAGTAAACTGGTCCAGACTGGTAGGGTGTTAATCTGAGGTAGCGAGTCGGTCAGGTGGGATCCAAATATCTGAACGTGGCACAGAGGTCCTGGGAGGAAAGACACAGACAGATGAGCTCCAAGCAGACAATTCAGAGGCATTAAGCAGAGCACTGGCATACGCATTTCTGGCTTGGCTTACTACTGAAACTGTAGCTATACTCGGGCGAAGTCTTCAGGAGTCAGCCGGGCTTACCCAAGTGAAGGTACCCACCTCTGGTGAGTTGACTCAGCTCCGCCCCAGACCATCACGCACCTGAAACTAAGCATACAGATTAGCCTGACCCAACCCCAAAGAAAGAGTGAGTGAAAGAAAGACGTTTTCCACCTGGCAGGGAACCATGACAGTAACAAAGTCCCCCAAAGATAAAATTTAAAATGTAATCTTCCTAAATTGTCTGTTATGTGTCGACACAATACTGGTACGCCCCTTATATTGGGTGTCTTTATAATACTTGAATGATTCAAGCAGTTTATTAACAAATAAAGACAATTTTCTTTGAGAATGTTTGGGTACAAGGGCTAGATGGAAAATGAATGAAAAAGTAGCCATTGTCCAAAGAAAGACTTTGAAAGACCTTTAGAAAGCCTGGAGAACTTTTACTCAAGACTTTTGCACAGTGAAGCCATGTGTCACCATGTGAATCTTCTTCCAAGCTGTAGTGTGGCAGTTGAAAGATAACAAATACTTTATCCTAGAAGCTGGGAAATTACTGTTTTACAGCCAGAAAAAGAGGGTTCGGTGGTGAAGGTAGTGAACCAAAAGGTCTAGGAGAACCTTCTGGGATGTTTTTCCAGCAGCTGAATGTCCAGTGAGTGGTGCAGAGGCTATTTAGAATCCATTAATTATCCATGACCATTCGCCACAGTCATTTGGATGACCTTTGCATCAGCTGATGGATTAATCCATGCAGCGAGCTCTTTTAACTTGGATTCAAACAGCAACAGCATAACGAACTCACTCAGTGAGTAAAATGAGTGCATTCCAGTAGCAGAGGGTTCAAAATTTAGATACTGAAACATTTACTTGCAGCAACATGTTTGGGATTACATAGCTTTCAATCACTAATAGTGCCGTCCTTCCACATTTATCTTATCGCTCAGATTAACATCACCGTCCCCCCAAAAGTCCTGAAGCCAGGTGCGGTCATACTGTGGGTGAGTTTAGCAGTGTCTCACTGCAACACCAGTGCTCCATGAAGCACATCAAACTGCACCTGCTGTGTTCCCTCTGGTCTTAATCAGCTCACCGAGCTTGTCCATATTATTGTCCAAACACCTAACATCCCCTGCGATGATCACTGGAACATATCCGGCTCTGAAAACCCCATCGTTTCCTCCATCACTCCTCCTCCGTCTGGATTGCAGGCCTTGCTCCGGGCAGCAGAGCTGTCCGTCCAAGGGTGTAATGCAAAGAAAAACCGCTAGCAGACTTCACCGTCACATAATGAGCAAGAAAAGTGTACCTTATCAGGTGCTAAAGTCTTTGAAATAAAAGCAAATATAAGAAAAGAACCAAACAATAATGTGAGCTGCTGCAACAGGCTGCACTCCGCACAACACTGGGGAAAAAAAAAACAAAAAAAAACTTGCACGGTAAAGCCAGATTAGCACACCGAGCAGAAACAACGAACAGCTGCTGGGGTAACACAGGCCAGTGGCTGAGTGTCAGAGAGCTACTAACATCAGGACTCTGATTACACATGCGTCCAACATCCCAAAGTATGAATACATTTTAGCAGGGACGGTAAAGTGAAGAATTTGAAAGAAATGAAAACTGGTGCGACAGTTTCTGTGGACATCTGTGCCAGCTGAGCAGCTCCTTCCAGCAGCTGGACTGAGGTTAAATACATTCTATCCCCATTATATAAAAACAGACAAATAAACCATGAATCCTGCCTGTTGTGGGAAGATTTTGGTAACCTATTTGAGCTCATTAGGTATAACCATTCGACAACACTTTAAAGCAAATATCTAATCGGCCAATCACATGGCAGCAGCTCAATGCATTTAGGCATCTAGGTATGGTCAAGACAGCCTGCTGAAGTTGAAATTGAGAATCAGAATGGGGAAGGAAGGGGATTTAAGTAACTTTGTACATGGTTGTTGGTATCAGATGGGTTACTTTGAGTATTTCGGAAGCTGCTGATCTACTAGGATTTTCTGGCACAACCATTTTGAGGGTTTACAGAGAATGGTCCAAAAAAGAGAAAGTGTCCAGCTCTCTGAGCAAAAACGCCCTGTTGAGGTCAGAGGTGAATGGCCAGACTATTTCAAACCAGCAGGAGGGCAGCAGCAACTTAAATAACCACTGCTTGCAACCTTGAAGCAGATGGGCTACAGCAGCAGAAGACCGCGCTGGGTAGCACTCCTGTCAGCTAAAAACAGAAAACTGAGGCCACAGTTGCACTGGCTCACCAAAACTGGACAACAGACTATTAGCAAAACATGGTCTGGACTGATGAGTCTCGACTTCGGCTGCAACATTTGGATGAAAGCATGGATCTATCCTGCCGTGTATCAACAGTTCAGGCTGCTGCTGGAGATATTTTCTTGGCACACTTTGGACCTCTTAATACCAACTGAGCATCATTTAAATGCTACAGCCTCCCTTCATATTATTGCTGCAGTGCACCCATCTTCTATTAGCTGCTTCCAGCAGGATAATCCGACAGCGAGTCCCCACAATACCCAAGCCTGAAGAAGCATGAAGTTGTGAATTCGACTGAGACGTTTTGTCCTTCTGTAACATCCTGAGGCATCTATTGGGGACATTTAGTGCAAATGACCTGAAGCATGGTGATTTTCATTATGAACCAGCTCACTAAAAATGCTGGACTTTTGGCAACAAAAACACCAACAATACCCGTGCCAGTCACCAGATTTGCTCTAACTTTACAAGCAAATCGGAAAATGAAGTTGAAGGATCACCATTTTATCACAATAGCCCGTGGAATTTCAGTGTTTTTTCAAAACTAATCAGGTACTGATTCTTATTGTAGCATTCTGTTAGTTAAGGAAATTGTTTAAAATATGCATCACAAGTCACTATAATTGTTCAGATGGATACTTGGCTTTGTTTTGCTGGTAGCAAACCATCTCTAACCCTCCAGAGATAAAGATGAGGAGTGAGGCTACACAGGTTCATAAAGTTCACTTCTTTTATTCTCATTTTTAAGTTCCACACTTTAAGAGATTTTATTTATACTATACTCCAAACTTAAATGACATGATAGAAATACAATTTGGAGTTTCAATGACCAGCAGCAGCAGCCACTATCGATTTCACCAGGTTTCATCACACACTCAGTCACACTTCTGGACTTGGGTGTACAGCGGGATGCCAGTGTTGTATTGGATTAAAATTCATGTGTGGGCTATTACATGAACCCCTCTCTCACATGACAGCTTAATTGCCTGCTACTTCATGGAATCCATAAATGCACCATGGCATGCCTGAGATTACAAGGGGAGTAAAAAGGGGAACATAAAATATGAAGGCTTGGTAATGCAAAAATAATTCAATTTATTATGAAGCACAGGAGAAATTTTCTTGAATTCTGTTTAATTTCCTGTCTTTAAGAAAAAGCGTCTCCGCTGCTTTCCTCTCTCTTCATGCAGACGAAGATCCCAACCAGCCATTTTCCAGAATTTGAATGAAGCAGAGCCATTCTAGTATAATTTATCTGTAGTGTGAAGGATTTTAAATGTTTTCTCTTAATTGCACGTCAGCTGAGAGTCAAAGACTGCAAAGAGATAAGCTGAGAACAGACACCATCAGGCACTTTCAGTGTTCTCTCTGTAATTTGGTGCCTGAATGCATCACGGCACAAATAAATGTCGAGACCCAGAAACTCTTGTACTGTTTAATGTTTTAGTCCAGATCCATTAAGGGAAGTCTGGCTACATTAGGACAGTACTTAGACTGAATTGCAACAGTATTCAGACACGCAGCGGCTGTTAAATCTTCACAGTTGAAGGAGGATAAGTAGTTTTTCTTGTTGTTTTTGGATATATTTTTTAAAGTATGGCATATTTGACTTCTAAATACATATTGTGCAGGAGAGCTCTAAACAGGAGTCCATACTGTCCTGCAGTAAATTCAGTAATTCAGAAACATATACAAATCACTTAATGCAGTCGTGAGAAGAATTAAAGGTAGGCAGGGCTGCAAGTTTTGAGATGATAACACTTTTTCCTTTTGTGTGAAAGGGGCTTCTTTAGACCACCACAGTGAATTTAAAATCAAACTGTCAAGATGTGATTAAAGTGCAGACTTGCAGCTTTAATTCAAGGGCTTTGACAAAAGAATTGCATGAACTGTTTAGGACTTACAGCCATTTTAATACATATCTCCATTTTCAGAGGCTCAAAAGTAATGGGACAAGCCAACATAATTTTAAATGTAAGGATTTAAAAAAAAAAATGAAAACGTTTTGCAGTCAATGGCTACCTGACGTGTAGAACACATGGACCTCACCAAATTCTGCATTTCCCCTCTTGAGATGCCAGGCCTTTACTACAGATGCCTTCAGTTTTGCCTTTAGTTGCTGAACAGCTGCTCTGCTGGGTTGAGATCAGGTGGCTGACTTGGTCATTGGTTCGTGTCAGCATCCACTGGCACTGTAAAGCGCCATCCAATTAGTTTTGGTTTGGCTTAGCCTGAACAGAGAGTACAGCCCCCGTACACTTCAGAATTTGTCCTGCTGCTTCTATCAGTCGTCACATCATCAATAAACACTTTGACCCTGTTCATTGGCAGCCATACACGCCCATGCCAAAACATTGCCTCCACTACATTTGACAGATGATGTGGTACTCTTCGGATCATGTGCTGTTCCTTTCCTTCTCCATAATTTTCTCTTCCTACCATCTTGGTTTCATCTGTCCAGTGTTGTTTTTTCTGCTCAGAACTTGGGCAGGCTGTTTTAGATCTTCTATTTTTCTGCCAAATGTAGTGAAATTTTGCCTTCAGAATGGCTTTCATTCTCCATAGCATAACTTCAACAAGGTGCTGAAAACATTCCTCAGAAATTCTGGTCCATACTGACATGATAGCATCACATGGTTGCACACCCATGATAAAAAATCTCCTGTTCTTCTACATCCAAAATGTGCCAGCAACTACTGAGGCCATTTGAGTACAGTGGACTCATTGTCATATTCAAGAAACCAGTTTGAGATGATTTGAGCTTCGTGACATGACTTTTTATCCTGTTGGAAGCAGCCGTCAGAAGATGGTTACTCTGTAGGCATAAAGGGATGGACATGGTCAGCAACAATAATCAGGTAGGCTGTGGTGTTTAAACAGTGCTTACTTGATACTTAAGCTGCCCAAAGTGTGCCAGAAACATATACCGTACACCACTGTACACCACCAGCAGCTTGAATCATAAAACAAGGCAGGATGGATGCATGCTTTTATGTTATTTAAGCCAAATTCTGACCCTACCATCTGAATGTCACAGAAGAAGTCAAGCCTCAACAACCAGGCAGTTTTTTTCCCCCCCCGATATTCTATTGACCAATTTTTATGAGCCTGCATGAATTATTTGCCTCAGTTTCCTGTTCCTGGCTGACAGGAGTGGCACCTGGTGTGGTCTTCTGCTGCTGCTTTAAGATTCAGTGTGTTGTATGTTCAGAGATGCTCTTGTCTTTACCTTGGTTGTAATGTAAAGTTTATTTGAGTTAATGCTGTTTTCCTGTCAGCTCAAAGCAGTCTGGCCATTCTGCTCTGACCTCTGGCATCAAGAAGCCATTTTCATCCAGAGAACTGCCGCGCACTGGATATTTCCTCTTTTTTAGACCATTCTCTGTAAACCCTAGAGATGAATGAGTGGAAAAATCCCAGCAGATCAGACCAGCACAGCACCAGCAACCATGCCACGAGTTACTGCCACGTGATTGGCTGATTACATATTTGTGCTGAACAGGTATACCTAATGAAGTGGCCTTTGATTGCATGTGTAAGTCATTCTACCAAGGAGTGAGTTTTCAGTTCTGTAAGCTCAAACCTCCTCTGTCAGAATATTAAGCCTGAAAAAGTGTCTTTTTTGGCTCAAATTTCCACATTCAAAATTAAGAGCCGACAGCCCAGACACTAAAAAGCTTCACAGCATCCTCAGGTATTCTGGCTGCTGTGCAGGAGCTTAACTGTGATGATGGGAGAAAAGCTCGTCAACCCCTGCCAGATCAAAAATCCACCGTGCTAAAATTAACTTGCTAATACAAGTGCCGCTCGCAACGCCTGATGCAATGGTGTGCACAGGCTTACCTTCGCTTGACTGGCTCATTAACATGCTGCCGGGCGCACACTGGCTACGATCGCTCTCTGTGTAATAACATGGAGGCAGCTGAGCTGGATAAGAGTCTGCGGCTGATCAATGGGCACGTCTGATGTAAAATATTTAATACGCCACTCCCCACCCACCATTCTGCTTGTCACCGGGACTTTATGGCTCAGTGTGTCAGGTGTTTCACTTCTAGAGTATGTCAAAGACTCTGAGTTAGTAAGGATACTGGAAAATGTAGTTATTCAACTCAGTATGTTGTAAATCTTTGCCATTTATTCACTCAGTGACCTCATTTGCTCTTCAGCAGAGTCTCTCACATTATTTTTAGGTTGCTCACGTTCATTGAGATTTGCAGGGATTCATTTATGTGCAGTCTTCTTGAGATGCCAATGCAGACACGCCTTTTTATTTTCTCCTTTCAATCATTGTGTGGTAGCTTTCCTGCTGTCCCGTTGTATGGACATTTCAGTCAAGCTGTGGTGCTGTGCATTATGGCCAAACAGCTACACTGTGGTTTTGTCTGTCCAATGGACACTGTCCCAGTAGCTCTGTGAGTTGATCAGATGCAACTTTGCAAACCTAAGCTGTGTCGCCATGTTCTTTCCCAAGAGAGGAGTCTTTCTCCTGGCAAACCTTCCAAACCAGGTATAATTGTTCAGTCTTTTTCTTGCAAGGAAAAGGTCCCTGGTCCTAGTCCAGGTGGGGACACAAGCCCCGCTCACCATGGAGGGTTGCATCAGGAAGGGCATCTGGCGTAAAAACCTCTGCCAAATTACCAGTGCGGATTAATCCACTGTGGCGACTCCTTGGGGGAGGATACAAGTGTCATGGTTCCTGTTTTATTTCATTTTGGATCCTTGTTTGAGGGATTTTGAGTCTGTTTTCCTTTTTTCTGTCCCCTGCCTGATCTGTCTCCCCTGTTGGCGGTCTTCGTTTCTGTCTGCGTCGTGTCCTGTTTTATTTCGTGGTCCATCTGGTTTCGCGTGCCGTGTCCTGTTTTGCTTCCTGCCCTGGTTGTTCCCAGCTGTGTTCCCTTCCCTCTTGCTGCCTGGTCATTGGTCGGTCTTCGTCTGTTTGGTTCCTGTCTTCTCGTTTTGTCTTTGTCGCGTCATCCTCGTTCATCCCGTGGTTGTTCCCCCGTTTGCCTACCTGCCTACCCTGTGTTTTGGCTAAGTAAAAGCCCATTCTAGTTCATCTGCCTGTCTGCGTGTCATGCATAGTGGTCCACCCCCCCACCCCCCCCGAAGGACAGCCACTGTCACGTTTCTCTGAGCATTGTACAGTCTCACCTTGTGGTGAATTTGCTGCAACGTCAACTCTTGAGGCGATTGTGCCATTATCTTAACACACACTTGAATGCTTCAAATCAACACGTTTGCTTTTATAGCTGTGGTCAGATTGGCTGATTAAGAATCAGAATCACTATCAGTATACTTTATTAATCCCAGGGGGGGAAACTGCTTATGATGATCAATTAATCAAGGTAATTTTCGCATAACTGTATTTATGCATTTCTTTGTGGAACACAGTTCTAAAGGTGTGCATTTTTGTATTAAAATATATGTTTAACAGTAAGATGAGCTTTTTACAATATCTTTGAAATGACATATTTTCCCAAGAGAAAGTGTTCCCATACACACAGCAGTGGCACACCAAAGCATGACAGTCTCAACTCTGTCCTGCCACACAGGAATCTTTTCATCAAGTGCAACCTTTTCTATTAGAATACAAAGTCAGGACATTTTTCCCTTCACCTCAGACAGTATGGTCAGCTCTGGTCAGCTTAAACCTCAGGGGCCACACTAAGGCCAGCTGTTCCTTTAGAGGGGACAATTAAATTGACCTTAAAGCTACGTGCTCATTTTAGCAGTGGCGTGCTTCAGAAAGTAAAAGCAAACTGTTCGGAAGCAAAGTTAGATGGTAATCTGAACTGGAGCGAAGTATATGAAGCCAGGTTTGTAGTTGGGTTACACTGTTATGCATTATTACAAACCATACAGTAGTAACAAGCGGACATTTAGACCACAGCCCATCATATTAAAATATACTGCCAAATCATTGAAATCAGGTGTTTCATTCAGTCCCATCGCCAAAGGTGCATAAAAACAAGCATCTAGCCATGCAGTCTGTCTTTACACACATTTTTTAAAAATTTCAATGTACTACTGTAACCAACTGACCACTGCCGCCCTGTCAGTTCATGAAAATTCTTCCCTCCTAGATATTCACTGATCAGCTGTAAGGGGCATTATTGCACAGTGGAAGCATTTAGGAACCATCTGTGAGGGTTTGGTGATTTGTGATTCAGGCAGCAGTCAGTGGTGGAGACCCTGATGGTCCGATCCACAGTTGATCAAACTGGCCAGGAAGAGGCCCCGGGGCAGATCCAGGATACACTGGAGAGATTATGTTTCTCAGCTGGCTTGGTAAGGCCTTGGTGTCTCTCTTGGAGTAGGTGGCTGGGAAGGGCGAGGTCTGGGCGTCTCTGCTTAGACTCCTACCTCCTCAACCTGAACCCAGATAAGCGGTAGATGGATGGAATACCAGGGAATAAAAGCTGAAACTATGATCACTCTTCTCTCATTCATTACTTGACACACTTTGTCTCCAAACTTCTCAACTTGTGCTGTCCCTCTGACGTACTCACTTCTAATCCTATCCAGCCTGGTCACTCAACATCTTCAGCTCTGCCACCTCCAGCTCTGCCTCCTGTCTTTCCGTCAGTGACACCGTCTCCAAATCATACATCATAGCAGGTCTCGCTACTGTCTGTAAACCTTCACTTTTCACTTCCTTCTGTCACAAAGAACCCCTGACACTTGTCTCCTACTCCACCCTGCCTGCACTCTCTTCTTCACCTCTCTTGTGCTCTGTCTGTTGCATTGGATGATTGAGCTCAGGTATTGAAACCCAACCACCTTCACTGTCAAACACTGATGGTTATTATTGTATATTTTGTATATTTTTTATGTGTCAACTGTAGGCCCAAATGGACTCTGAAGATTTTTTTTAAATAGTTTTCTGCGGCGATCCAGGGGAAAAACCTGTGGAATTCTGCAGTGTTCTTTGCACGTTACATTACTCCTCAAACTCTGCATGCTGACCTTTCTGCGTAGTCTACCATGAAAAGAAGATTTTTGACTCCCCATGCATTCATTTGCTGCAGCTGCATGTCATTAAATGTTCTCTTCTCTTTCTTATAGTCGGTTTCCACACCTCCAGGAAATCCTTCTGGATACTGTTATTTTGCGTTGTGGCAAATAAAGCCAGTTGTGAGTTTATCCTCCTGTCTCCAGCTGTACTGCATATTGGGTCCACACCACACCATGGCACACCACCGTAACAACTGGTCATTATCATGGATGGTGTGATCCTATTGACTCCCACATTTGGAAGACATGGCTGGAATGACTAGAGAGATCATATTCCCCCTATATTGGCTTCTCTTCATTGGCTCCCTGTTAAATCCACAATTGAATATAAAACCCTTCTACTCACTTGCAAAGTCTTAAGATAGGATGGGGCCTGACTGTTCAAGACTTTGTGAGTGAGT
>VUQH01059536.1:0-48665 GCA_015106775.1 Etroplus canarensis | reverse complement strand
CTTCTTCACCTCTCTTGTGCTCTGTCTGTTGCTTTGGATGGCTGACCCCAGGCATTTAAACTCATCCATCTTCACCATTCCACCTGCCTCCCTCTCATTCACACACATGTACTCTGTTTTGCTTTTGCTGACTTTCATTTCTCTTCTCTCCAGTGCATACCTCCACCTCTCCAGACTCTCTTCCTCTCTGTTTGTGTTTGTTAGAAGCCTAGCTGCTGCAATCTCTTCAGTTAAAATGCTGTGTATAAACAGGGTGAAGCTGCCCATCAAAATTAATTCAGTTGAATTAAATTTTTTTTTTTCTCTTGCTCAGTTTCCCCATCCACTTCATTCATTGTCTTTTTTTCCCCTCAATGGGCTCCATAGAAGATGAATATTAAACTAGCAAAGTGGGTTTTAATGTGTACTAGAGAAAAAGTAGCTTTGGCAAAGGTGTCCAGTCACATTTCTGCCTCAGGAAATGAGGGTAGAAAAAACAAAAATTTTACTCACAGCTGCTGTTACTAACTTCTATTTAGGCTGTCTTTGTCTGACAAGTTCATAGCCTTTGCAGTTGTGATTGAGTCAGAATCACATCACAGCAGATGTGAGCATAACAGGCATTATTTAAAAGTCGTAAAAAGGAAACCCACTAACTTTTGTTGCAGATGTGGATCACATTGTTTAAAATTGGCCTTAGTTGAATCTACAGACAAATTTTAAACAAACTGTGTTCCTTGTTGAAGGTATGCGTGATGCTCCAGCAAACCTACACCTCTAGGAAAAGCGTAAGACATCTTCTTGCCCTCTTTACTCTTAAAGAGGACCTTTGGAACACCTGACTAGAGGCTATCAGGGTAAGCTGCTAATGTTGGCACCACAACCAGGTGCTGAGGCAGCAGTCGATAGCAAAGCTACTTCATCAACTCCATCAGGCAACTGAAAAGCTGTAGCAATCCAAGCATTTGGGTTCCCAGCTTAACCAAGAGGAGATCAGTGACTGTTGAAGTGATTTTGCTGACACTACACTGTGTACAATTTCTATATATATTTTTTTCAGTGCTGTACTTTGTAGACACTGTCTGTGTCATATATTCAGCTGCACATCGAGAGACCAGTGCTATTTGTCTGGCTCGGTGAATGAGTCATTTTAATGAAAATGGTAACTTCTTTTCTAATTAAATGTGTCTGGAAAGAAGTGAGTTGCTGTTTTTCATTTTTATTTTATTTTATTTTGCTTCTGAGTTTATAAACCTGGAGGCTCCAACCACTAAAAATCTCTCCACCTACAGTAAGTGGTCTGCCTTTGTCTGCCTTCGTCTGCCTGTATTGAGATGAGTTGCAGGTTGCCAGGTTGTGGTCATTTATTGAAAGTGTATGCAGTTTGTAAACTGTGTATGTAGAGTGTATTCGAAAGGCGATTTTAAAACCTGTATAACACTAGACAAAAATCTAACGTATACATTATGAAATTTCGCATTAAAGTTTGAGGGTCACACAATTTATGGGGAAAACAGCAAAAAGGAAAGGTGGTGGAAGACGGTTTTAAAATATGACAGGAACCCAGGAAAAAAACAGCATTTTTGGACCAAAGTCCTGGGCCACACCTCTTAATCACCACATTCAGGTATTTCATTTAGTCCCCTTACCACAGGTGTATCAAATCAAGCACTTAGCCAGTCTGCCTCTACAAACATTGTTCAAGAATGGTTCGTCCTAAAGAGCTCACTGAATTCTAGTGCGGTACTGCAATAACATGTGGCCGCTGCAACAAGTCAGTTCATTAAATTTCTTCTCTCCTAGATATTAAACCATCAACTGCAAGTGGTATTATTGTAAAGAAGAAGGATTTAGGAACCACAGCAACTCAGCCACAAAGTGGCAGACCATACGAAGTTACAGAGTGGGGTCACTGAGTGCTGAGATGCATAGTGTGTAAAGAAAGATGCAGGCACTTTGCTGACTCAATAAGTACAGTTCCATACCCCTTCTGGCATTAACATCAGCACAAAGACTGGGCACCAGGAGCTTCACAGCCTGTGCTTCCATAGCTCAGCAGCTGCATGTAAGCCTTACATCACCAAGCATGATGCCAGGCATTGTCTGGAGTGTTGTACAGCATGCTGCCACTGGTCTTTGGAGAAGTGGAAACATGCTTTATAGAGTGATGACAAATCATGCTTCTCTGTCTGGCAGTCTGATGGATGAGTTTGGATTTGGTGGATGCCAGAAGAACATTACCTGCCTGACAGCATCGTGCCAACTGTAAAGGTTGGTGGAAGTGGAATAATGCTATGGGGTTTTTCTGGGGTTGCCCTGGGCCCCTTAGTTCCAGTAAAGAAAAATCTTAGCCAGTTTTGGGTAGGTCCTCTTCTGTTTCTACATGACTGTGGCACAGTAAGCAAGGTCCATAAAGGCACGGTTGGATGAGAATAGTCTGGAAAACCTTGATTGGCCCACATAGAGCCCTGACCTCAACCCTAGCAAACGTTTTTGGGATGAACTACAATGGAGATATGCGAACCAGGCTGTCATTGTCCAACATCAGTGTCTGACACACTCCACAATCTTGTAGAAACCCTTCCCAGAAGAGTGGAAACTGTTATAGCTACAAAGTGGGGACCAAATCCAACTTAATGCCAATGGATTTAGAATGGGATGCCATAAAAGCTGCTTTAGGTCGAAGGTGTAGGTATAGTTATAATCTCAGTGTGAAGACATGGTTATCACCTCTAGGCTGAAGTCAGTGTGCCCCAGCAATACCAAATTAAAGAAAAACAATTTAAAGAAATGTGTAAAGTACTGCAAACTTGAAAAGCAGTACTGGGGCACAGGCTGGAAGGAGGGATGGAGGACATTCATTCAACAAAGTCCTCAACCTATAACGCATCAGTGTGACTAAGAAGAAGGTGGTTGTTTAGTCTGTGAATAAAGTTATAAAGAGACCCACTAGGTGGTTTTGATTCTAGATGGCTGAAACCACAACATCATTTCCACCAGTCAAAACTGGTTGTGGTGCGACTCCAAAACCTGAATGTAGACACTTGGATGTTGACACTGTTTCAACATAGAAAAGACATTGTGTCAGACCATCTCTTACAGAATAAGAAATGTATATCAGATTATTGCAATAAAGGAACTAAATGCATCTTTCTTTCTTTGTTTTTAAACAACACCAGCTAATGCGGCCTGTTTTAATAAACAATGCATTTAGGCAATGAGTTTAGATGGTTATGCACTTCTGAACTCATTCATTCACTCATCTTCTTCCGCTTATCCAATTCAGGATTGTTCTCATGGGGCGAAGGGCAGGGTACACCCTGGACTGGTCGCCAGTCTGTAGCAGAGCCAGCACAGAGGGACAGACACCATTCACGCTCACACAGTCAGTTTAGAATTGCCAGTAAACCTAACCCCTCTGCATGTTTTTGGACTGTGGGAGGAAGATGGAGCACTCGGAGAGAGCCCACGCAAGCACAGGGAGAACATCATGCAAACTCCACACATTTGGGCCTAGGCTAGCCGACTGTGGGATTCGAGCCTGGACCTGCTTGCTGTGAGGGGACAGTTTTAACCACCACACCACTGTGCTGCCCCTAAATTCTGTCTCATTTTTTGCATGGTGAACTTAATGTGATATATTGTCTTTGTCTCTGAGGTCAGTGTTATAAGCCCGGGGATACTGGATCTATAAGCAAGTAATGAAACAGCTCTGTAGGATGGGCTGCTGATCTGTAGGTCATGAGTCTGAGTGACCTCTCTGGGACGTGCCTTTTTTTTACCCCTCTTCTCATTCTTTCTATCAAGATTGTTTGTTTATTTAGCTTTATTCTAATTAACAAAAAAAACCTATAAGACAACTCTTGAACACAAACTTTCTCTTGCTGGAAAGTCTAACAGCAACGTTGCGGCGACGTTTAAAAACAACGTCCATCTGACTTGGGAGGGAACGTCCACGACGTGGGCTCCTCTTTCGTTTTGGAAGCATTCTTCAAGCATGACTCGACGTCGACAAAAACCTGCCAGGCGGTGTTTATTCAGTAGCTTCCGACAAGCTGCTGTCGTACAGAGTGAAATTTAAATATTCACAAACCCGTTCTTGAACCACACGCAGCAGATGTTTTTGTTTTTACAGTTTGCGGACTGGTTAAACATGTCATTCTCTGAAATTAAACAGCTGTTTTGCACAATCAACTCCTTTAATCCCGAGGCTACCAAAGTGCACTGAAACAGCTGAACGCTCCGTGGTTGTTTCCTCTTCCTGCCTTGTTCAGCACTTTGTAAAAAGCCTCACATTAGAAGTGAAGTCACAGCAGGAGATGCCCTCTTTTCATATTCATCACTTTACTCACCTCCCCCACCGCTCTGACTCCCGCTCCGCAGGGTCAGTCACGCTGCATCCCCCTTCAGAACAGCGGCAACGAGCTCTTATCGCCTTTTAGAAGGCATCCGCTGTCCACCTAAATGGGCGGGAATCTCCCTGACGTCCTCCCTCCTCCTTCCTCACCTGCTGCTCTCCCTCGCTCGGCTAAACGTGTTCAAAGAGGACATTACTGCAAAGGCCTCGTGCAGATGGCCTCGTCGCAGCGAGCACTAACATTAGCACAAGTGTCTCGATTAGCCTCCTGAGGCTCGTCTAAAAATAAAAACGCGCGCGAGGAGCACACGGCTGAGTTGGCGATTAGCCCTCTGGCCTGTACCGCCGCCACAGAACGCCACTTTGTCCCGGATTCGCAGCATTTCATACATGGAATTACAGCTAACCCCTCTGTTCTGTGTTGAGAGAAGCGAAGCAGAAAAAAACAGCAAAGAAGCAACTGAAATTTAATTTATGTCAACGTTTGATGTATGTAAAGGTTCAGCTGAGCATACAGAAAGCAGGTTCGCACCAGAAAGCCTCAAACACAGTGTGACGTGCGTGTTCACATTTGTGTGTGTGTGTGTGTGTGCACGTGTGTATGTATATACCGTAATAAGAATAAGTTCAATCAGGCACAAAGCACACATGAGCCACACGCTGGCGAGCCAGGATTCATCGGCAGTGCACGTGTGCTACTGCCAAGCTGTGCTGAGGATGTGGCATCAGAGGCCGCAGATTACTTTACCGTACTTTATACCGTAATCATATTCAGTCAAATGCTTAGGGTGACCAGTCTGAGATTTGACCAACAGCTAAAACATACAAAAAGATTTTATTTGCAACACGATAAAACAAAAACATTTATTAATGCCTCGGAGAAGTGAGGACCAGACAACAGTTGGGAGTATTTTCTTCATCAGTGAACTGGTAATTGCCCATGTGATATTTCAGCACTAATTGGACAACTTTAGGCAAAGTACTCAAATCTGTTCAAGTTCACAGGTGAATAAAACCTATGAAACACGAAAGGAATCAGAAATACTGCAGTTTTTTCTCCCTCTTTGTGGCAACAGCTATGGCCTTGAAGCTATAAAAACTTCCACTCTTTTGGGAAGGCTTTCCACAGGACTTTGGAGTGTGCCTGTGGGAATTTTTTCCCATTCATCCAGAAGGGCATTTGTGAGGTCAGACAGATATTGGATGAGAAAGCCTAGCTCATAATCGCTGTTCTAGTTCCAACAAAGGTGTTGGATGGGGTTGAGGTCAGGGCTCTGTGTGGGCCAGTCAAGTTCTTCTAGACCAAACTCATCCAACCACGCCTTTATGGGCCTTACTTTATGCACTTGGGCACAGTCATGCCGGAACAAAGAAGGACCTCCCCCAAACACTTCCTACAAAGTTGGAAGCATAGAGTTTACCAAAATGTTTTGGCAGGCCAAAGCAATAAGTTTTCCCTTCACTGGAACTAAGAATCCCAGGCCAACCTCAGAAAAACAAGTGAACAGTGTTTTCCTGGCACTCACCAAACCCAAACTCGTCCATCAAACTGCCAGATAGAGAAGCATGATTCATCACTCCAAAAAACACATTTCCACTTCGCCAGAGTCCATGAGCCACTTTATACCACTCCATCTGATTCTTAGTTTACATGCAGCTGCTTGGCCATGGAAACACATGCTGTGAAGCTCCCAGTGGAGGTTTGGAACTCTGCAGTTACTGAGTCAGCAGAGCGTTGGTGCCTTTTACGTGGCACGCTCCTCAGCACTCGGCGACCCTGCCGTGAAACTTCACATGGTCGGCCACATCCTGGCTGAGTTGCTGTGGTTTCTAAATGCTTCCACTTTGCAATAAAACTACTTGTAGTTTTGCATGGAATATCTAGGAGGGAAGAAATTTCACAAACTGAATTGTTGCAATAGTGGCATCCTGTCACAGTAATACTCTTAAATTCAATGAGCTCTTTAGAACAAGCCATTCTTTCACAGATGTTAGTAAAGGCAAACTGCATGGACAGGTGCTTGACTTTATATACCTGTGTCAACAGGACTGAATGAAGCATGAGATTAAGAGGTGTGCCCCAATGCTTTAGTCCATGCAGTACGGCTTGTTTCAGACAGAGGGGGCTGCAGGCCTAATATAAGGTAAATAAAGATTATTTGCAACATGTGATCTAGTTTTATGGTAGAAAACAGTCTCCTGAAAAGTTTAAATGTAATACTAGTGCCAGGTGCCGTGTGAGCATTACAGCTTGTTTACTTCTGCTTTCCAGAACCTGTTCTACTGGCCAGTTCAAGTTTTATTTAACATCAGCCATGTCTTCACTCAGACAAAAGCTCCCTGTCCAAATACTACTACAAAATTCAGATGGACCAGCGGACCATGAAAAGCAGGATTCCTCTCTCTTATCTTGGTCATGACGTTGCCTGTTTTCTAGCGAGGTCAAGCGGGCAAAAACATGATCATTTCATAAACCTAACCAAGTTGGTTTGTTAGCTAAATCTGACTGAAACTCACATCTGAACATTAAAGATCTGACACGGGAGACAAACCCCAGCCTTGGGTTCGAGCTGCTCTACTTGCACTCCCTCTTCCTCCTCCTCAAGCAGACTTTACTGCTCTTTTATGCAGCTACCTCACATGAAGAATTTATACGTCTACCGTGAAGTCTCCAACTGACTTTTCATTTTTCTGTTAGCTGAATTCACCGAGTGCCAAGTTTCAGCAATTTTCTGCAAGCACTTCCACGTGCAGGAACAACACTAAAATAACTCTGACATAATAACACCCATGTAATGTTCGAGGTGATGGATTACACAACTATTGCAAAGTTTTTACGCTAAGACCAAAATGATTCCTCAAGCCCCAGAAACCAGCAAGTTCCCACGTTTAAAAAAATGTCCCGAACGGGAGACGCCCGCAGCAGCGCTCGCAAAAGATACAAACACGGGAACACACAGACACATTATTTCCTGAATCTTTATTGCCCTGAATTCCTCCACAATAAGATTTCTCTTCTGCACTGTAATCTGGGAGATGACTGACTAATCTTCCTGTCTTTGACTCGTTTCCTGCATCTGTCCTCATTTGCTTTAATTTACCGAACAAAGTGCCAAACTGTTTAATGTTTAAAAAGACATGCAGCCTTCAACTCAGCTTTCACTGAGCTCAGATTTAGTGCTTTGGCCCTGAGGGTGAAATTCACCGCTGATTCAATGTTTAATGTCTTTGCTCCTGCTGCAGAAATAACATCCTGCAGCCATGCACATCCATCAGGCCCGGCACAGAAAGATGAGTCCCCGAGAGCTCGACACATCCGCCACGAAATCTGCTCCGTCTCCCCCTACCTCCGTTTCATATTTGTTTCTGTGCCGAGCAGGTAGATAGGAAAATTATTCAAATTCAATCCGTTGTCTTCAGGTAGGAGGCTGGGAAGGAGGGGGGAGAGAGGTGGTAAGAGGGGTGGGATGTATGGGGTGTGTAAGGGGTGATCTTCAGTCTGAAAAATTTGAACAGTGAAGTGGAAGGAAAATATACAGGAGAGGAGAGAACATGTGTGTTTTATTCCTATAGAAATGGATTTATTGCCTGATTTGATTCAGTCAGTGTCTTCACAGTAGAATCTTCATTGTACCCATCAGCTGAGATTTTACTTTGCATTATTAGCTGAAATTCTGCTGGATCCCGTGTGCTTTCTTCTCCTCAAACAGTCCAACAATGTACAGTCGAACCTAGTGGGGAAGTTTTGCCTTCAGGCCTATCCACCAGAAAGTTTTTCTCGCAGAGAGCTTTCTTTACTTCTACATTATTTCCAGTTTTCAGTCACACTTTGGTTAAGCAACGGAAGTACTTGGTGAGGTTGAGGAAAACACCCTCGTTTGGGTTAAAATACATCCTTTGAACCATTATAACCATGTCTAAGAGAGCCTGTCTAGCAAAGGCCCTAAGGGCAAACTACTCCCATGTGCAACATTGTGGTCTCTGCCCGATAAAACTCAACCCAGACTCGCTTTTTCTTTCCGCACACTAAACAGTCTCTTCCCTTTTATTCCAGCCTCTCAGCAGATGAAGATGACTTATAAAATTCTAGTAAAACAAAGCAGATAATAAACCAGAGCACCCTGATATGCTGCAAATCTCAACCATGGTAATGTACAGTACTAGGCAAAAGGCCTAATGTTTTGGCAGGAAAATGGGAACTAGGCGCAATTATTTATTGAAATATGTGCAAACATAAAAGGAAATACAGTTCATAAGGAAAAAACAGAATTTTTGCAATTTTAACAAGCTTATATTTGGTATGATCACCTAAATTCTTCAACACAAACCAAATTCTCTTATGCAAGCTTTCTTGGCCAAGTCTTGGCTGTTTCCCTCACCACCTCAGCTGCACTTTTCCAGTCATCTGGTAACTTGTCACTACCACCCAGAGCCTGTCTCATCTTCTTGAATTCTGCACAACATTCTTCCACCATTTAATCCTTGGCTCTACCTTCACTTGCTTCCTCTTCTTGCTTTCCAAAGTCATCATACAGACCACCATCCGATGTTACCTAGCTACATTCTCCCCTGACACCACCTTGCAGTCTCCTACCTCCTTCAGGTTGCACCTCCTGTATAAGATATAGTCCACCTGTGTGCACCTTCCTCCACTCTTGTAGGTCACTCTATGTTCCTCCCTCTTTTTGCAAAATCCACTACCATCTGTCCCTCCACATTCCTCTCCTTAACACCATACCTACCCAACACCTCCTCCACCTGGCTTGTGGGCCCCTGTGGCTGGTTTACAAGGATTTATAATTGAGATCAGGAAATATCTGATCAAAGACTGAAGCTGTTTTCATGCATGAACTCTGGGCAATGTTAGGAGAACTGGGTCAGGACATTGTTCACAGTTGTCCTTTCTCACATGGAGCACATAGCAGGAGACAGTTTGTGTCAGATAGTGTGATTTAAGTGAAGGCACTGGGTGCATAAAGAGTTCCGCAGATAGGACACATAATGACCTCTGTGTTGTAAATTCACCCAACAATTACCTGCGCAACTCTCACATCAGACATCACACAGGCTGGTCTGGGCTTCATACTGGGAAGCTGGAAGGTTACAGACCATTTCGTATCTGACCTGAATGTGTTGGACATTTCTCATACATGCAGGTCTTTCAGCTAATTTCTTTCTTGCCTTTTCTCAAAAAGTAATGTCCAAAATGTGTTAAAGCATAAGCATGCGACTTATGCAAAATGATCAATGCCACTATTGGTGCATGAATATCAAAATGTGTGATCTTACAGGTTCATTAACTGAAGAAAATCTCTTGTGATTTCTACCCTAAGTCTATAACTTGAAGGGAGGAGGCTAATTATGATATGTTAGTCTGTGAGTGAAATAGTCAAAGAGAGAGAGAGCAAAGGGAGGAATGAGAGATGAAGTGAGATTACTAAACAAGGCCAAATCCCCCGAACCACAAAACCCGACCACCCAGAGGCAGCACCAAAACCCAAACCCAGAGCTACACTTGGCTGAGATGGGTCAACAACCCTGCACAGATATGAGGGGGGTTCACTCTCAAGTTGTTTTGTGGTAATAAATACACAATAATGCCAGTGATTGTTGATGTATGTGTGTGGTAAATTGTTAGAGATCAGACAAGCAGACTGCCGCTGCTGCCAGTTGCTCTGGGGCAAATGAGTGTGTCTCTTTAGAGTGTCTACAATTTTCATTCATCAAAGCTCGTCAGAGTCAGGCGCTTGTTTAGCTTATGATTCAGATACAGATCAAATACACACAAGTATAATGAGGGCTTTGGACAAAAGAAAGGAAATGGGGAGATACATCAGTGTTGCAGCAGACAGACACAAGGGATTAGAGCCTGCATTAAGTGTAACTGCTCCTTAAAAAAGGAATAAAAATACAAATATTGCATTTAAGGCATGGCAGTTTTAGTGGATTATCTTGTGTTACGTAGTCAATTTTACTCATGTCCCTAGTGATTCAAAATGATCACTTCCACGCTGAAACAAAACAAACTTGGTATTTAAAAAAAAAAAATTTAAAAACAAAACAGAATTTTTATTTTATTAAAATGCTCTTGTATGTCCTCATCAAATGGCTGTAGTGGGTTTTCTTGATGCTACTGTTTGAGGTTGTAAACTATACAATATTACCTCTGACACTAAAAAACAGAGGGAGGGGCTGAAAGAGAAAAACAAAGAAAGAAGGATTAAAAATAATTTAAAAAATGACCTGACATTGTCTACAGAGAACCAAATAGGCTAAAATAAAGAGAAGAAAGTGTTACGATTAAAAGCCAAGTACAACTAAAAGCACTCAGAGTGTTAACCTCCTCAAAGGCCAGGTTTGTCTTACCCTACAATTGTAAAAATTCATTAAAACAATTTCTGGATCCAAAATGTGATCCAGATCACCCCAAACATGTAATAGTTTTTTACCTGCACCACACCCCACCCCCCAGAAAAATTCCATGAAACTCCGATCAGAATTTTTTTAGTTATATTGCACACAGACAAACAGACAGACAGACAGACAGACAGACAAACCAAAACTGGTCAAAACTTAACCTCCTTGGCAGAGGTAATAAAGAGCAAAAAGTGAAAGAAAATTAGTGATAAGATTTCCCCAGCTGTAGGGACTGACTCCTCCTTTGGGTTCGCCTTAGGGTTTATACTCCGCCTTTTGCCATTCCTAACCCTGAACAGCGAGGCCAAGCGGGGGTCAGCGGATGGAGGTGTCAGTCCACTTCTCTCTCTCTCTCTCACTCACACACACACACACACACACACACACACACACACACACACACACACACACACACACACACCACACACACACACAACACACACACACACACACACGAAAGACCCAAGGCCATGTCAGCAAAGACTCACATAACAGATAACTAAATTATGGGTTAGCAAAGGTCATGGCAGTCCACCTGGAACAGTCGAAAGACAAAAGTTCTGTATTTGACAATGCTAATTTGTCAATTTATTGTGTGCATGTGATGTGATAAATTCATAGGCAAAGTAGAAGTACGGTATATACTGTTAAACAGCTTGAACGTAGTGCCTCCACTGACAACAGTTTTTCCTCTGTGTTTCACTGATACAGAATGAGAAAGAATTTAACTGCTCTCTGTGTGTGTGGGTGCATGTGTCTGTGTGAGTGAGAGACAGAGAAGAGTTACAGGGTGTAGGTGGGGTGGATAATATTTTCATAACAGGAATCTCCAGAAATAGCCCATCCATAGTCTTGGGGATCAACCCAATAAGACACTGATTAGAGAGAGAAAGAATGAAAGAGAGAGAGAGTGTGAGTGAGTAAGCGTGTGCTTCCATACACACAATAGCTGGGAGGAAGTGTGAGGAGACAGAGGCTTGGACCAGCACTCACACAAACACACACACAAACAAAGGAAGTGTGAGGCAGACAGTGGACCAAATGCCTTGCCAATACCCTCACCGGGCTTTGATGGACTGACCATGATCACAATAGAGGCAGGAGCTAGTCACACACACACAGACACTTACACAAACAATGGATCTGCGTACAGCCGACTTATACTATGCATTTTCATCCATAGGGTGTGTTTAAAAAAATATACACACTTTCTGGTGGATCCAATTATCCATGAAGTTTTACTTGTACATCACAGCAGAAACAGTGTATTTAGATTATGCCAGTACAAACAAAACTAAAGCAGGAAGAATGAACTATTGAGGGAGGGCTCCTTAAGATCTGTACTGTGCAGGGATAATGGGCTTTTAAGCTTCAGAGTCTTGTACGTGGTTTGTTCTGCACGTCCACATGAATGCATGTACATGCACCCATACTGAAACAAAGAAGGTCTACACAGCTTTAAATATTTTAGATAGCTTGCAATGATTTTTTTAAAAAAAAATCAACTGTCACATTTATTACAACTAAATACAGGCTAAAATTAGCTTGTAGACTGTCCTCCTTTTTAAAACGATTAATTGTATCGACTCTCCACATCAGACATTTTCCCCTATAAAACACCAGAGAGCATAATTTACAGTACAGAGTGCTGCTATAAATTTCTGCAAAGTATGTAAAGGATTTCACTATATACCAAACACAGGTGGATAAACACATATACCCTGGCTAAATATTCTTTGTGTAGTATGAAACACTGTTCCAAGCCTTTATGGATAATGAGCAACAACAACAAAGGCCTGTAATATGAAGCAGGATTTGGGCTTATCCAGGTAACTTCAGGGTTTACTCTGGGTTTTCAGGACTATGAAGACAGTTCACTTCTTACCGGGGTACATCGCCATGTTACTGTATGCTGTAGAGCAGGTTAGGTTCCAGATTAGAGCTCAGCAGGTATAAAATCACCATCCGCTGACCAACCATATCTCCAGAAAAATGGCATCACTGATACTGGAAGATCCCTCGGACCGCTATGCATGGATAGTAGGAGAGTCTAAAGTTTTCTTAATAATGTCAAATATCTTTGAGCGGCAAACAATTGTAAAATAATGTTATTGTTCTATAAGTATTAATATATGATCCTAAAACAGGCCTCCTTTTTGTACTTGTGCACTTTGAATTTGATTTGTACATAATTTAAGCCAATGTTTGAATTTGTTTTTATATTTACTTTTTTACTATTGGACCCTGAAACACCATCGGGGCTGCAGCTGAAAAAATTTTAAAAAACCTTGAAACTGTCTTACAAAAATTAGTTTAATGTAATAAATATAATCCATCAGATTCTCCTGTGTCTTTATGACTGAGATGTGGTACATATGAGTCTGTTAGCTTACACAGTCTGTATTTTTGCCAACTTTCCTTTATGGCTTCAGATAGGCTAAACTTTATAAACATAGAAAGATAATTTGCAGACTTATCAAAGCACTTAAAGCGCACACATTCACACAGCACTTTTCCTCTCACTTGCACTTTCACTGTTGATTTTGGCTGCTCCAGCTTGTTGATTTCAGTCCGTATTACGCCTTTCATATTAATGCACTTGTAGCTGGATTGGTAAATCCCAAGTGAAATGATCAAGTTGGAAACCACCTTCATACGACCACTTAGCCTGAAAGCCAGTGCTGGGTTAAGTGAAGCCAGATAGCAGAAGGATATGCTGGGTATGCTGATCTCGTTTCATAATACAGGGCCTAGATGTGGTGATAAAAACCAGAAACCCACAGAAGAGCCAGTCTTAACTGATCCTGTTGGTTCAGAGCATCCGTGACTCAAACAGGGACCAGAGATTCGAGTCCAGGTCCAAATTATTTTCAGTCCGACTTTGATTGGGTGTCATGGTACTGATCCGAAAGTCAGCTGTTTGTGTTAATATGCAGATCACATACCCAAGAGGATCCATCTTTCAGCTCTGAATAATAACGGATGACAAACAGTTCATATTGTCAAAAAAAACAACTGTTGCTTGGAAATTTAAAATAATATAAAATGTATCATTAACCGTTATATCAGCCTAGACCTGTTTGTAAATGTGTCTTATATTTATAAAGCCCAACAGTGGGTGTGACAAGAATCATTAGCGCTCTGTTTTGCAAGGTTTTGGTCGATTTTTTTAATAAGTCAGCTTTCTGCAAATCTTGTGCTTTGGTGACCACCGATGTCTTAAATGAGTTAAATCACTGTTTCCTTGTAAAGCACTGCCATGTGTGGTTTCTACTCAAGGTTGTCCTTCAGTGGCAGACAGAATTAGCTAATGTGTAAATGCAAACATAAACAGTATGTAATTTAACATATACACACATGTACAACCCCAATTCCAAAAAGGTTGGGATGCTGTGTAAAATATAAATAAAACCACAATGCAATGATTTGTGAATCTCAAACCGATATTTTATTCACAAAATAAGAGAAACCACATTAAATGTTGAAAGTGACACATTTTACTTTTTCATGAAAAATACTAGGTCATCTTGAATTCGATGGCAGCAAAACATCTCAAAAAAGTTGGGACAAGGGCAACAAAAGATTGGAAACATAGTAGTAAAAAGAACAGCTAGAGGAACATGTTGCAAATAACTGGCAATGGGCCAGTAACGTGATTGGGTATAAAAAGTGCACCTTTAGAAAGGCAGCGTCTCTCAGAAGTAAAGATGGGCAGAGGTTCAGCAACCTGCAAGAAACTGTGTCTACAAATTGTGGTGCAACCTCAGAATAAGACTTTGAATATTCCATCATCTACAGTACATAAGGTCATCAAAAGATTCCAAGAATCTGGAGGCATCCCTGTGCCCAAGGGTCATGGCCAAAAACCAATACTGGATGTTGTTCAGGATCTTCGGCCTGTCAGGCAGCACTGCATTGCAAACAGGCGTGATCCTGAATGGGATCAGGAACACTTCCAGAAATCAGTGTCTGTTAACACAATGAGTTGTCCCATCATCCCCAGGTTAAAGAAGAAGGCATATGTGAACATTATCCAGAAATGCCTCTGTCTTCTCTGGGCCAAAAAAATGGACTAAGGCAAATCGGAAAACTGTTCTGTGGTCAGATAAACTGAAATTTGAAATTCCTTTTTGGAAAACAAGGACACTACATCCTTCAGACTAAAGAAGAGAGGGACCATCTGGCTTGTTATCAGCACTCAGTTCAAAAGCCTGCATCTCTGATGGTATGGGGGTGCATTAATGCCTATAGTACTGGCAACTTGCTCATCTGGAAATGCACCACCAATTCTGAAAGGTATATACAGGTTTTAGAGCAACATATGCTCCTCGTCAGATGTTGTCTTTTTCAGAGAAGGCCTTGCATATATCAGCAAGACAGTGCTAAACTGCATACTGCAGTTATTACAACAGCATTGCTTTGTAGTTGCAGAGTCCAGGTGCTGGACTGACCGGCCTGCAGTCCAGATCTTTCGTCAAACTGAAAACATCTGGTGCATTACGAAATGCTGTTAAGTAAGTGGAATTCTGTATCAGACAAGCTTGGGACAATATTCCTCTCCCAAAGGTCCAGCAGCTGGTCTCCTCAGTTCCCAGATGTTTATGGACTATTGTTAAGAGTGGATGCTACACAATGATAAACATGGCCCTGTCCCAACTTTTCTAAAACACGTTGCTGCCATCAAATTCAAGATGAGCTAGTATTTTTCAAGAAAAAGTAAAATGTGTCACTTTCTACATTTAATATTTTTCTATGTTCTTTTGTGAATAACATGTTTCTTATGATATTTGCAAAACATTGCAATGTGTTTTTATATTTTACACAGCATCCCAGCTTTTTTGGAATTGGGATTGTACATTTAGACACCAAATGTATACATACCTGTAAGAACAAGGTCATTCACATTTTTTATGTTTAGGACTACAGATTGTACTCTCTACCAGATAATGCTGTATCCATTTCACCAACAAATGCCCATGTTACAGAGTACAAACTCTACATCATGTTTACAGGTGAGTTATTTGTTCTTTTATATTCAAAGTTCAGTGTAATAGTCACATATTTCACAAAACAAAGACATGTACAAACAGAGAGTCATGTAACAATTCCCCTGATCATCAGCCCATTGTAAAGTCCTGATTATCATAATGAAGGAACACACACATGCACAGAGCTCTAGATTATTACTCATATTTTTCTTATTAGTCGTGCTTGAAGAAAGCAGATTAGTGATGGTTTGCTTTAGGGTAAAAGAAGGGTGCCAGTAGAAGAGCAGAGCTAAAGGGCAATTAAAAGATGTTTTGAAAAGGAGAGATCTCTTATCGAAACCAAAAGCTTAACGCTCAATTTGAAGGACACATGAAAACATAGTGAACAGGTTGGAAGTGAGTTTTATACATGTCCAATAATAATGCTGAAACGAAATGGAGAAAAAAAGGAACAGAATAAGATAATATGCAAAAAATAATATAATCTGTTATGTTATGAGTGTTATTTCACAGTATAACATTTTAAATAGTAGAAATCCTTTATTCCAACATCCAATTTGTGGTTTAAAACTGTGGTGGGTTTTTTTCTAAACACTGGTTGATTAATGCCATTAATTTAACTGCTAAGACTGCAAAACAATGTTTTATGACAAAGTCTAGTTGTTACTGGCCTAAAATTAATGAAGCAATCTGGTTTTGATTTATTCCTACCTTCTGCAAGACTGGTAAAATGGCATTTAATCACATAAGGGCTTACTGTGTGTGCAACTACAATTTCTATGAATTACAAGAGGCGGAGGTCTGCATGGCAGAACCGAGATGAGTACTGGGCGGATGTGGCTCAGGAGGTAGAGTGGGTCTTTCAACACTAAGGTTGGCAGTTCGAGCCCTGACTTCTCCAGTCTACATGCTGAGGTGTCCTTGGGCAAGACACTGAACCCCAAATTGCTGCCGATGCATTAATCAGAGTGTGAATGAGACATAGAATAAAAGCACTGTATGATTGTGTGTGTGAATGGATGAATGAGGCTTATAGTAAATGCGCTTTGAGTGCTCAGTTAGAGTAGAGCGCTATGTAAGTACCAGTCTATTTACTTGGGGAGTGGTTAATGATGTCAACCATATGGCTGTGAAGTGAAAACACATCCTGAGCTGTGCTGCAATGCCTGCAAAGTTCCAGAATTCCTCTTTCAACCAAGTCGCATTTCACGATTACTCTTTGGATTAACATGTACTCTACATTGCCCAACTTTCCAAACACACACTGGTTCAAACAGAGCAGATTACACCATAAGAAAAGAAGTATTGAGCCACCCACACATTACACCTCCAGGAGCTCTTATGAAATCAAATTCTAATCCACTGGAATTAATATGGAGTCGATCCCCCTTTGCAGCTCTAACAAATTCTACTCTTCTGGGAAGGCTTTGTACAAGATTTCAGAGTATGTCTGGGAATTTTTGCCCATTTAGCCACAAGTGCAATTGTGAGGTCAATCACTGATGTTGGATAAGAGGGCCTGATTCACAGTCGTCACTCTAGTTCACCCCAAAGGTGCTTAATGGGGTTGAGGTTAAGACTCTGTGTGGGACTGTCATGTTCTTCCACACCCAGCTCATCCAACCATGCCTTTACGGACCTTCCTTGTGCACTGGGGCACAGTCATGCTGGAATAGAGAATAGCCTTCCCCAAACTGTCTCTACAAAGTTGAAAGTATAGAATTGTCCAAAATGTCTTGCTGAGCTGAATCACTGAGATTTCCCTTCAGTGGAACTAAGGGGTCCAGGCCAACTCTATAAAAACAACTTCATAGCATTACCCCTCCTCCATTAAACTGGTACAGTTCAGTCAGGTAAGTGACATTCTCCTGGTATTCACCAAACCCAGACTCATTGATCAGACTGCCAGATACAAAAGTGTAATTCATTACGCCACAGAACACGTTTCCACTGCTCTGTTCAGTGGTGATTTACACCCATCAATCCAACGCTTGGCATTATGCTTGGTTTTGTAAGGCTTGCATGTAGCTGCTGGGGCATGGAAACCCATGAAGCTCCTAGTACACAGTTTTTGTACTGATGTTAATGGCAGAGGAAGTTTGGAACTCTGCTGTTATTCAGTCAGCAGAGTGCTGAAGACTTTTACACACTATGTGCCTCAGCACTTCGCAACCCCACTCTGTAATTTTATGTGGTCTCAGCACTTTGTGACTGAGTTGCTGTGGTTCCTAAACACTTCCACATCACAATAACACTTGCAGTTGATCATGGAATGTCTAGGAGGGAAGAAATTTCACCAACTGGCTTGTTGCAGTGGTGGCATCCTATTACTTTTCTTTAGAACAACCCATTCTTTCACAAATGTTTTTAAAGGCATACTACATGTCTGGGTGCTTGATTTTATATGAATACTGAAAAACCTGAATTCAGTGATTAAGGGGTGTGCCCCAATACTTTTGTCCATACAGTGCAATCCAAATGAGGTCCATCTTTGATTTTATATGACTTCAGTGTTCACAAACTAGAAATAAAAAAGTTCCTTGCAAAAATGATTTCAGTCCTGCACACTTTTTTTACACTGCCAGCCTTTGCTTTCAGTATTAGTGAATAATAATAATAATAATAATAATAGCTTCTTTTGCCTTGGAGGCTCAAAATAAAAAAAAATACTAAAACATCATTTGGCCTCATTTAAATCTTGACTATAACATCTTTCCTCTTTGCTAACATTGAGAATAAATTCGAACACTGCTTAGGAAATTTAAACATCTTCAACTCCACATGCTGATGAAGATCACATCATCATCAGTGTTCCAGAACAATGACTAAATGGACACTGAGACAGCCTTTTCATCAGTGAGATCTTTCCTGTTTTGATGGCTAACATCTGTGTATTTCCAAAGACTGTTGTGGATCGTAAAGGCAAAGGAGGATTTAAAATAATCATTCTAATGCACTACTGGAATTTGGTGTCAAGTGTCCATAAGAATGTAAGGTCTGCTAATAGCATCCAACATCATAATGAATTGTTCTGGATAAGGATGGGGTTGATATACTGTATACAGTACTTGGCAGAGCTGTATGTCACCTAACTTTCAACAACAGTGAATCGCAGGGCCTTGGGCACAAGGTCTAAGTTGCAATGAGACTGAAATAAGCCCTGCAGCTATTGTGGAAGTTTAAGTATGACTGAGTGAAGAACAAGGTGAGAATGGATGGATGCTCAGTGTGCCAGGAAGATGAAGAAATATGACATCAGGGTGAAAAAATGGGTGCAAGTCTGTATGTGTTTGTGCGCCTGTTTTTTATATGTTTGTGTCAGTGGTATGTGTATGTTCTTACTGAGATGTCCAAAAGAACCTCTGACAGAAACTCCCTTCTTCCCCTTTCTATTTTCTTTCCTGTTTTTGACTTTTGTCTTGCAGTTCTTATTGTGTTGCGCAAAGACCAAATTCCAAAGTACCAAATATCCATTCTCTCTGTGTGTCTTTTTGTGCATAATCTGCAAGTAACACAGGAAGTTCATGCTTTAGTCTTCCCTGCCCTGACCTGTGACCTCCTTTGAGCCCTGACCTGCAGAGAGCCACGTGACCAAGCATGCAGACTTGAAGACTGTCATGATAAACACAAACCAGGTTGAGGATGGAGATTATCACTGATCCAGAAGCTACTTTGGCCAAAGTGCACCAAGCAGGTTTCAATTTTAGAATGAAATTGAATTTCAGCTCCCAGCATCCTACTGCTCCTGTTACATTTGACATTTTCAGAAGATAAGTGAGAGTGCTACCACAGATCAAAGAGAGCTGAGATGAAGGACAAACATACCATGACAAATAATATACCAGAGAAAAAGAATGAAGTGCATGAAATCAATTGTTTCACCTCTCCTTTCTTGTAGAAAACATAAATATGATAGCATATTTAAAACTGTTGTAAAGTTCAGACATTATGCCAAGATGACAAATTTTGGCTTATGTATAGTTGCTAAAATTAGAGTTTACACACTTAAAATGTACTTGTGATTGCTTTGAATATGTTTTCTTAATCTGATATTTTATTGTATTTCAGTCGGTATCACTTTACTCAAAAGGAGATTGTTATTTGCATCTGCTGTAGTTCTTATGTGGCAACATATGTCTTTGTTAGGACTTCCCAGTCCCTTTGTGAGCACACAGAACAGAGCAGCCAGTGGACAATGGGCATAACCTTATTAAGTCACAATAATAATACAGTTAGTATAGAACAAGACGTCATCGTGTTCTATTTCTCCTTGTGCTGGCGTACTGCTGTAATGACTGCCGGTCTCCTCTTCCTCCAGATAAAACTTTGAGATTATTTTCATTTTATTTCATTTTTTTTAACCTCTCACTGCTCATTGCTCACTTTGCTCACAAGTAATTTTCTTTCCTTCAGGTCTAGTCTGTCAAATCACAGCAGGAAGGCAAGTCAGCCTGTGGATATTAATTCATTCCTCATGTGACAACCTGACCTACTAAACTAGACACGGACATGAGATTCACAAGACCAATGCCTTGCACATACAGGAATTAAGGAGAACACACGCAGAAATAGTTTTGGGTGCATCTGTGCCAGCCTACGCACACATTTATTTGCATGCTTGACATATTTTTCAGGTTGCCTTCTGTAAACACTGACCAATAAAGAAAACTTTTGATATGATTATGAGGGCCCTAGTTCAATCGAGAAGTCCAGATGTTTGTCTTTATGCATAGCTGACCCAAACCCAGAGCACAGGAATCTAAGGAATCTGGAAAGCTAAATACAAATAAACAGAAGGAAGTGCATATATGTGTATAAGGAGAAGGCAGTAACTCTAGTTACGCAGTGAACAGAAACTTGTTAGAAGTGGACTGTGACCCATTTTTTCATCTGAAAAAGATACAAATGTGATAAATAGGATTCATAGTCAATCACTTAATCAGCCTAAAAATAATGATCACTGAACAATAAGTCTTAATAATTCTGTGATTTAATTCTGTTTTAAACATAAAGGCTGCAGGTAGGTAGTGTCTTCTTAAGCATCCACTTACATTAGATATAAGATATAAAAGTTTTGTGCCTAAGTTTCTGGTTTCTCTAGATACTCTAAAACACAGTAGGCAATTAGCACTAATGCCCATATTCACCCAGTCTGTCTTTCTGCTCGGCCCAAGGTTGGTTTATTTACTTTAGGAGCTAATCGACAACACTGATATGTGTTGGGTGGGAAATTTTGGTGATGAACAGGAGCCAGACTTCAGACCTCTGGCTCTCTGCTCCTCCCTCAGCTCCTTATTGGTCCCTGGAGAATGATAGTTCAACTCCTAAATACAGAGGGGGACTAATTCCATCCAGCTGGAGGTTGGCAACAGTGACAGAGCCATATGTCCAACAGATTGGGTTATGGCTCTCATCACTGACCTTCCTCCATTCACCCAGTTCCTCCCGTGTGAAAGAAGGAACACGAGTGGACAGGAATATTAAAACAGGGAGAAAAAGTGGGGAAATGCTCTGAATAACTGTGTCAGCAAAGATATACGAGTTCAAATCTGGGTGGAAAATGCTAGAAGTGGATGCGGTTAAAATAAAAAACATGCAATGAGCCAGACCAACATACTGTAATGCTGAAATGCATGTTTATTTTTAACTTCCAGTCACCTTTAATAGATGAAATTAATATTAGATGATATTCAAAGATCACTGCTTTAACTAAAGAATCAATTTTTATACAAATTTCTAATTCCTGATTTTAAAAAATAGTCTGCAACTATGCTAGCACTTCTGTTAAAATATGGTAACACAGTGGTGTTTGAATCGTAATACTGACTGTGAATTTATGGAACAATACTAACATTTAACATAACAATATGGCTGATAACTGATTCTGATGTTTTTTTGCTTTTTGCTTCAAAGCTGATATCAGTTAGATACTGATAAGTCTGATACTGGCTAAACATAATAGCAATACACCCACTATGATAATGTGAACATTGTAATAAATGACAGCTACATTATATGGGCAAAAGTCATAGGCCACCTACATGTCACACCTCCAGAAGCTTTTATGACATCCCATTCTGAATTCATTGGCAATAATATGGATTTGGTCCCACTATAACAAATTCTACTCTTCTGGGAGGGCTTTCGACAAGATTTTGGAGTATGTCTGTGGGAATTTTTGCGCATTCATCCAGAAGAGCATTTGTAAGGTCAGACACTGATGTTGGACAAGTGGCCTGGCACATAAAGGTGCTCAGCTGGGTTGAGATCAGGGCTCTGTGTGGGCCAGCCAAGTTCTTCCACACCAAACACATCCAAACATACCCTTTTGGACCTTGCTTTGTGCACTGGGGCACAGTCATGCTGGAACAGAAAAGGGCCTTCTTCAAACTCCAGGCCCAGGCCAACCCCAGAAAAACAGCCCAACAGCATTATCCCTCTTCCACCATACTTTACAGTTGGCACAATTCAGTCAGCCAGGTAATATTCTCTTGGCATTCTTTAAACCCAGGCTCTTCTGGACAGAGAAACGTGATTCACTCTATGGAGTAATCTGTGTTTACACCATTTCACCTTGACTTAGTGCTGGGTGAAGTAAGGCTTGCATGCAGCTGCTCAGTCATGGAAACCCATGCCATGAAGCTCTGCAGTTATTGAGACAGCGGTGTGTTGGTGACTTTATGCACTATCTGCTCTGTAACTTTACGTGGTCTGTCACTTCCTGGCTGAGTTGCTGTGGTTCCTAAACACTTCCACTGTGCAATGATATTACTTACAGCTAATCATGGAATATCTACAAGAAATTTCACCAGATGACTTGTTGCATTGGTGGCATCCTATTACAGTACCACAGCTTAAGTCAGTGAGCTCTTTAGAACAACCCATTCTTTCACAAATGTTTTTAAAGGTAGACTGCATCCCTAGGTGCATGATTTTAAACATGTGGCAATGTGGCTGAATGAAACACCTGAATTCAATGATTAAGTGGTGTGGCCCATCTTATTTCAGTTTGCATGGCCGAATTTCGATATATTACAACAGACAATATCGCTGAGGTTTATAAAAATGTCTTTAGTTTTCTTGTTATCTGGGCATAAATTGGGGCATTAGATATGTTAAAATGCTGATGTATATTTGGTGAAACATTAAAATCAACAGTGGTCAATATTTCCCTGTGATTATCATATTTAAGTACAGAATGACTAACATACCAAACTTCTCAATAACCTAGCCAGTAGTTCTGTCATGTCATATTGAGACAAAAAAACAACAAATTTGCACAACATGGTATTATTACAGAAGTCTGGCTTTCCTTCTTTAAAACCCCAAACATATCAACAATGTATTCAAAGGAAAAACACATGATATTAGTGCAAGACACAAACAACTATAATTTTTTTACAAACCATGATGTCCTTGTGTCTAGGCAGTGATCAAACCTTGAGCCTCAAGAAACACAAAAAAGAGGAACAAGTTTCCCTTTGCTTGCTCACATTTAACATTAACAGCTTTAAGGTGTTAGGGTAAGTAAAGAGAGGTTTCCTGGGTTACTGTGTTCTTAGTTTATTCACTCACAGTTGTAAATTTGATCTTCAGAAATGTCGTGCTCAGAAGGCATGAGTCATGTTTCAGTGTATGCAAATCGTTAGAGCCACTCAAGTGGTTCACATGACAGCTATAATGACCCTGAGAAAAGAGAGAAGGAGACAATAAAAGACACAACATGTTTGCCATTCACTCAGTTTCAAGTGAAAGGTATTTGGGAAAGGGACAGATGGACATTTTAGAAAAAAAAAACTCTGCAGGTCCAAAGTCACCTCCAGAAAATTCCCGTTTTTGTAATATTCCCAGGGTAGCTTGTTCAGAACATTGTTGACCTGCTGCCTTGTTTTATAACCAATAAATAAAAAATATTGTGTTCTTGGAAGCACAGGGCTGTTGTGCAATCTGTCAGGTCAGTTAGTCTAAGAAAGGCTGGATGTACAATGCTCACTGACCCTGACCTCTACCACACATGAACGAAAGGCATTACATTGTCAAAATGTCACTTAGCCAACATGCAAAAGCTAAGCACCCCGGTGGTTCTATGATTACCAGCTGTAAAGATTTAAATGGAGTTTGGTTTGGACATGGGGAATGACACTTTGTGTTCACCTATTCAGGGTAGTAAAGAGGTTATCCCTGAATGACTGTAAATTAAAAGGTCGCTGAAAACACCTCTTGATCAGAAGGAGACAGAGACTGATCAGTCTAAAAAGAGAATATGTTTGAGCTCCTCGGAGGTCTTCATTGAAACAGACTGGCAACAGGACGGAAAAGGAGAGATCATCCGAACAGCAGAAAGTTCTCTATCTTGAGTTTTAAAACAGACACTAAAGAGCAAATGCTGCTTTAAAATGCAGGTTGTAAACAAGTAAGAAAATATTTTATAAACTTTTTACCTGCCACTGTAAGTTGTGATGATCACACTATTGCAATGACAAACCTTTCTCTTTGAGATTCTTAGAAATAGTGGCAGTGACTTGTTTGGGAACCAGAGGGCTGCTGGAGGTTGCTGGCTCAAGACTTGCCTGTGGAGGCCAGTGGATTTAAAGGCCAATTTTAAGATCTACTTTGGATTCAGATTTGTGGAGGTGCTGGTTCACCTCTGAGCACTGCTGAGGTGCCCTTGAGCAAGGCACCAAACTGCCGCTCCATGGCACCTATAGTGGGCAGCCTTAATCTCACCTCTCCAACACTGCATGGCGTGTTCTGTTTGTACATGTAAATCACTTAGACTTCATGTATATCAAGTGTGTAGATTTGAAACCTGGAATTTCCCCGTGTGGGATTAATAAAGAGTATGTCTTCTTTTTCTTAAAAGACCAGCAGGGGCCTGCAGGCGTTCTTACACGTAAACTCATTAGAACGGTTGGTGCATTTTTATTGGTGCTTTTCACAGCTGCAGCCTTTAAACTGGTTTCATACTGACTAATGACCAGACTATTTTCAGAATGATTAGAATGGCATTTAGGTAATTATGCAGTATAAATGAGGGGCAGTTTTTCCTTTTGTCTGATGAATAGATTTGAAGAAAACAAATCAAAGCATATTTGAACATCTAGAGGAAAAGGTAAATTAATCCTTTTAAAACAACTCTCTTACTCTTACCAGCTCCGTCTAGGATACGGTCCTGATTGTTTGGTATATTCAAGCCCTCTAAAATAATGACAAGTTCAGAATGGAAAGTATTAAGACACAGAAAATGAATGTTCTTGCCTATTTACTTCTTTCACAGAGTCCTGTGAAAAACCTTCCTTTTTCACAGCTGTATCAAAACAACTGTCCTCAACAATATTATGTGTAGAATAAAAGCTAATCCCTCTTTAAAATGCTAAAAATAGCCAATAATCAACATATCTACAGGCACACACTCATTAACAATAAGTGTCTCAAATCTTCGTACCTTTTAACAGCACAAATACATTTCATTGTGACAGCTTATGTATTTGCAGTTGGGAAAGTACAGTGCAGATGACAAAACTTCCCTGTCTTTTCCTTTATTGTCTTCAGTGATAATGATGCACAAGTTCCCCTTTTAGGAAAACATGACCTTTCGATTAAGCCCAAATATCTAAGCGCTGCATCCAGTTTCTTTGACTCATTCAGTTCTGTGACATGTGAAAACAGAAAGAAATCTAATCTGTGTATAGTTAAAAATCCCCACAAATATTTGGGAACAGCTGTGCAAATGGATTATTTGATAAAACCTATTTTAGAGTCGGCTGACAGGCCAGGATACTGTAAGACAGCTCAAAGAGGGAAACAGGAAGTCCCATGTGCTGGGGACAGGGGTTGCACACAAGAATTTTTCTACACAGTCTGTGACAGCACTTTGGCTACTGTCCTATCTTTGTTAAATACATTACATTTAATACCTGTTAGTCAATATAATTAGCCATCCTCATTTGGTCCCTGAGATTCTCATTTTTGGATGATTGAGCTGCCCAACAACAACTGTTAATGAATTAATCACACTATTTTAAAATGGCAGTTAAAGGCATGGCCTAACTATGTAACTTCCTCCTACACTGCAACTTATATTGAAATTGTACAATTCCTATTCCCATATATCCATCTTGATTCAATACAAAACTATGAGACAAAGTTTCCAGTTAATGGCATTCCAAGGGTCAAAAATACAAACAAGAGCAAACGGGATTAGCCCAAAATCTCCTGCGGACTGACTCGGTAAATTAAAGATAGCTAACCCACTGAGAACCGTTAGAGCACTAAAAGCAGCAGACACACAGGAAATGAAGGCCCACTGGAGAGTAAACAAACAACATACCATGAGATCAGGCACCCCAAGAGGCAGTTAAGTCACCAGAGATGAGACTGTTTTAATGGGGCACTAAAACATGTTTTAAGTACACATCTGGAGCAGATTTTTCCAGAATGTGGCTCTATTACAGCTAATGACCAGTGACAAATCGTCATTCCATCATCTTCCTCTTGTCTCAGAAGTAATTTCCAACTATGAACTGCTAAAGAGGCAGGAACTAAAACATCTTTTTAGTGCATCAGTTCATATACGCTCACTGTCAGAGGTAGCAAAAGTACATACATTTCTTGTTCAAGAAGCACAGATACTTGTGTTAAAAAAAAATTGTAGAAGCTGAAGTATTGATGCAATTTAGGTACTCAGGTAAAAGTGAAAAAGTACAGGCTTTGAAAATTACTCAAAGTGTAGATTTCCCTGAAAGACATTACTACTAGTTATTTTTGTGCAAATCTTACGAAGCTTAACATAAACCATATTAATACGTACCTTTCAGGTGTTCAATTGTATTCTCCACCAAGGGGTCGCCACAGCAGATTAATCCGCATTGGTAATTTGGCAGAGGTTTTACACCGGATGCCGTTCCTGACGCAACCCTCCATGGTGAGAGGGGCTTGTATCCCTACCTGGGATTGAACCAGGGACCTTGCGCTTGTAAGGTGAATGCACAAACCACTACTCTACCGGGGACACATAAACCATATTAATATAATATAAAAATAATATTAACACAAGGGAATAGGAACTTTATTTTACCTTCTTTTAGTTACTCTAATGAATGGTGCCCCCATAGTGTAGTGGTTTACACATTTGCCTTACAAGCAAAAGGTCCCTGGTTCAATTCCAGGTGGGGACCCAAGCCACTCTTACCATAGAGGGTTTCTTCAGGAAGGGCATCTAGTGTAAAAACCTCTGCCAAATTACCAATGCAGCTTAATCTGCTGTGGTAGCCTCTTGGGGAGAATACAAGGGAGCAGCTGAAGTTATTCTAATGATTGAACACAGCTTGCCTCTTTTATTTCTATGGCTTTTACATCAGTTTGCAAAATAAGCACCAAGAATGGATATACCAGTAGGATAATTTCTGTATCTGCCCTTGTGGCAGCAGAGCTAAAACAGATGTCAGAGAAAGCATCCAGCTGTATAGTCGGTAAGTGGAGCAGAGAGTCCTCTGGATCCAGTAATTATCCATAGACGTTCACCAAAGTCAAAGCCACAGTCATTTATTTGGATGACCTCTGCATTAGCTGATGGAGGAATCCAAGCAGTGTGTGGATTCAAACTGGATTCAAAACTGCAGCAGCAATGATGAATTCCCTCGGTGAGAAATATGGAGACATTCCAAAAGCTAGCTGTTCTACATTTAGGTCACAGAAATCCTGAAGTCAGGTATGGTCACACTGGTCTGGGAAATTAGTGTGTGAGCATCTTACTACAACACTTCATGAAGCATATCAAGCTACACTCATTGTGCTCCCTGTGGTCCAAATCAGCTTATTGAGCTCATTCAGATTACTGCTATAGCCATTAAAAAAGCTCCCTTGTTTATTAAAACACAAAATCTAAATTAGTAGTTCACTTTTTTAGAAGTGCCCTCCAGCCTATTTTGCATTTATGTCACGAATTTTATGGATTGAAGTCCAAATTATGATTGTATAGCCTTTTATTCTAAGAAGATCTCACTGTTTGGGTGTTTGTAGACATGAAATACATGTTTCTTTCTGATTCATATAAAATCAATGTAAGCTCTTGACACATGTTTCTTGGCTTCTTTCTACACTCCATCATCTGTTCTCTCTCCCTCATACTCTTACTGAGAGCACATGAGTAACCTTGGCACCACCAAAACTGCTGTATTGATTAAAACTGGGAAGGCACACACTACACAGTGACTAACGTCAAAAGCTCCTTCTCTGCCGACAAAGCAGCTCTGCTCCAAACACCACTCACACATTTCTGCTGATGTGGGGAGTAAAAGCGTAGGAGTGGACTAGCATAAAAGACTGTGGTGTGAAATCAGACATTCTCAAGCACTGAGGCAGGAGTGAATTCTATAATGTGTGCAAATATTTGTGCATGCTGCTTTGGGATTCCCAAATTTTGCCAGATCAGGAGTTCTGCTGAGTGCAAGCTTTGCAAGCATGTACTCAGTGTACAATGTCAGTGGATACTTGAAAAAGCAAGCTCGTTGTTCCAGCTCAGTTGTATCTAGCTGTTTGGGTCTGTGAGAGGGACAAGTGTGGAGGACTACAGGAGAGAAGCAGAGGCAGTGAACGGGACAATGAGAAGTCAAGAGCATGCATCAAGTGGGCCACTTGTGAGCCTGCTGAAAAGGGCTAGACATCCCACTTGAGTCATGGCTAGGGCTAGAGAAACAGAAATGTAAGAAAAGGGTGATTAGGATTCTGCTCACAAAATAGTAGACTAAAACTGTAGCTACATGCTTATAACACTGAAGGCTCAGATCTAGTTTAGGGCCTATTCTGATTGATACTCCCTAATTACTCTACTGACCTTAATTTGTGCAACAAAATAACTATCAAGAAAAAAGTGTCTTCTGTGTGCATGTGATATTAAATATCTTTAAGATAAAAAGGCGTGATTTACATGACTTAAGCTGTGAGCTCAAGAGCTGCTCCTATGAGTTGTCATTCAGAATTTAAATAAAGACTGAATTTATTAAATATTGCTAGATCAATAAAACAAAACGGTAGAGTCAGAAGAGGCACACAGTAACTCTACTGGTTAAAAAGAGAAAGTGAAAAAATCCTGAAGGACGGCGAGGGAGCAGGGTAGAACAAGCAAAGTAAACAAGTTTAGTGTGAGCCTACAGGAGTTACTGGGTTTAGCAAAACATTCCACAGTTTTTGAAACAAGTGGCCTTGTGAGGCAGAAACAAGTGGGCTTTAAATCAGTGAACAGGAACGGCGTTCATGGCCTCTAATTCAATCGTAAACTCTAGCACACTAACAGTGACAGTTAAGTGACTACCAATGTATAGAACCGCAAGACAATCAGTCTGAACAGCCACACCAAGCTGAATAAACTGGGAGAGGACAGTATGATTTATTGACATGAGGCCACAGGGGATTTTACATTAAAATATACAGATGCAAAAATAAAGTAATAAATTATTACATTTATTAAAGGCACTTGAAGCCTTGCAAACTGTACAAATAGAATTATGGTCTACGTATACTGATAATTTCTCTAACATCTAGTGAGCTGCAGTTCTCTAAGAAAATTCCTTGTTGATGCCAGAGGTCAGAGGTCTTTGGGCCCCTTAGCACCAACTTAGTACTGTTTAAATATTACAGGGTACCTGAATATTGAGCACTACTACTACTAAATCTGCAGCAACCGCGTGATCCTATCATGTTAATATGAACCAAAATCCCTGAAGAATGTTTCCAGCACCTTGCTGAATCTATGGCATAAAGAATTAAGGCAGTTCTGAAGGCAAAAGGAGGTCTGACCCAGTAGGTGCAAGGTGTAGCTAATGACGTAGCTGGTGAGTGAACAAGTTTATTATCATTTATCACTCATAATTTTTTGGGGATATTGCTTTAGGCACAGTTTTGACAAACAAGCAATTATTCTCACAGCCACACCAAATATCATGACATAGATTTCCTTTATTTCCAGAAATGTGTCCAACATCACGACACACTAAACTTAAATAATACTAACACAAAATCCTGTGACTCTTGTACATTTTTTTTGTTAGAACTGATAGCAGTGACACAAATCAGAATCACAACACTTTATTAATCCCGGGGAGGAAATTGTGTACATTACAGACACTCCATTAGGTAAATATATATTTAGATATGAAAGACAGAAATACAGATAAAAGAAGATAAAAATATATAAACCCTACATACAGATATTTGTGTTTAAGGTGTCAAGTAGCACTGAAATCTGAAAACTGTTCCATAAAGCAAAGACAAATTCATTTTTTTTAAAGTGTCAAAAAGATTTGAAATGCAACTGCATAGAATATGGTTTTAAAATACATAGTTTGATAAGTAATAATGCACTAAACTTCATCAACCCTAAATTTGTATTTTTTTCTGTGTGTCATGAGTGAACTTTAAGTCACAAACATTCTTTTAATGTAATAAACACAACTGTCACAGTTTTCTTTTAACTCAAATGCAGGGCTTAATATGCAAGACAAAAAGCATGCAGTAATAGGAAATGGTGGATCACAAGGCTCGAGGAAAATACAGTACGTCCCTGGCATGTGTCCCATAGTCATGTCTAGTCAAGATGGACTCCAATCTTATAGTGCAAACATATGCATGCTAACACAGTGAAAGGGCCTGTGCATGCTTTTACGTATTCTCTGAATTACTCACACACTTACACACCCACAAAGACAAACTGTCTTGTTATTGCTCTTTCAGTAGGTTCAGATGCAGCACATATCCCTCATGAGACACATGTGGGCTTCAATAAAATCTCTCACACAAACAAAGATGACAGGAAACAGAATTCTTGGCCTACTTTTCTTCATCCTCAAGATAGAAGCTACACAAGCACAGACGTAGACAGTGGAGCACTTGATAAAATAATAATGCGGTGCTATTTTTAGACACACAAATGAGCATCTTGACCTAAATGGCACGGCAAACTCAAATGTGACGTGAGGAACTGGTGGTGCCCAGAAGGAACATCACAAGCTGTTCTACAGAATCAGTGGGTGAACAACCACAAGACAAATCATCAGAAGTATATTAATTGTGGCAAAGTAAAGACACAAAGAAAGCCTTACTGGAGTGTTTTTTGCCTGAAGCCATTTTGACCTCAAAGAGTGGGGAGAAAAGGTCAGTTTTGGAGAAAGAAAACTGTGAGAACTTAAAAGATCTAACCAAGCCTGAAATCATAGAAGACAGACATGACCATGACATCAGTCATTGGTTTTTGGACCTCCATTTTGAAGCATTAAGATTAGGATCGTGGGCATCACTATGACTCCAGAGTTCCAAACCTCCTCTGGCATTAACATCAGCTCATAAACTGTGTGCTGGGGTGTTCAGGGCATGGGTTTCCATAGCCAAACAACCGTATGCAAGACTCACATCACCAAGCACAATGTCAAGCGTCAGATGGAGAGGTGACTGACTGACGAAGTCTGGAATTGGTGAATCCCAGGAAGATGATACCTGCCCGACTGCACTGTGCCAGCTGTAAAGTTTAGTGGTGGAGGGATAATTCCATGAAGCTGCTTTTCTGGCGTTGGCTTGGGCCCCTTAGTTCCACTAAATGGAAATCTTAATGCTTCAACTTACCAAGAAATTTTTGGACATTTCTATGCTTTCAATTTTATGGGAACAGTGTGAGGGAGGCCATTGTCTGTTCCAGCATGACTGTGCTCTAGTGTACAAAACAAGGTTCATAAAGGCATGGTTGGTGGAGTGATTTTGGTGTGGAAGACCTCGACTGGCTGGCACAGTGCCCTGACGTCAATCCCATCGAACACCTTTGGGATGAACTACAACAGTGACTGTGAGTCAGGCTCTCTCATCCAACCTCACAAATGCTCCTCTTGATGAATGGGCAAAAATTCTTCACATTTCAAAATCTTGTTGAAAGCCTTCCCAGAAGAGTAGAAGCTGTTATATCTGCAAAGAGGGAACCAACTATATATTGATGCCTATGGATTTAAAATGGGATGTCATAAAAGCTCCTGTGTGCTCATGTGTAGGTGACCTGAGAGTTTTGTGCGTATAGTGTATCACAAAATGACAAAGTTCTGTACATTACAGGCTATTTTAATCTCAGCAGTTAAAAAACACTTGTGAATATGCAAATTTCTTTATGTTTGGCTGCAGCTAAATCAGTTACTAAACTTTCCATTCATGCTGCCAATGTATCTTTTTGAAGCAAATTTGTTACATGGTTGCCTTGTGTGTTTTCATACAAATACAGTATGCTGAGGTCACAGTGGTGCACCCATTCTTAATTTCTCTTTGGACATCCTTCAGCCATGAAATAGGCCTGTTGAGTCCTGGTAGAGTCCCGCAGAGCATCAATAGGCCCAAAACATCTGTGTAGTTGAACACTAGACAGGGCATGAGCAGACCGGAACATGCCTACGGACCTCCCATTGACTCACCCTTAAGACCCATACAAAAGCCTGATTTCCACTTAACAATCACACATGCACAAGTAGGGGAACTTAGACTCTTATACTCTTATTCAGACAGTGGCACCTAAATATACAAATTCCCTGCAGATCATTTTCATTGTACTTAAGTGTATACAGGAAAGAGTGCATTTTATGACCTTAATGTCAATCTTAGCTGCAAAACATTTTTGGCAGTAGTGACTTCAAAATTTGTTCAAAAAATCAGCAGATGAACTTCTGTTTTAAATCACATTATAGTCAGTAACTGCTGCAGGGGTTTTTGGTTGTCCAAGTTTTCACTTGGCTCAAACCACTGGTCTAGTTGGTTACATGTTGACACCTTGTCAAATTCATGTGGTTAAAAGCAGATTTTTGTCTGCATATGGCTGTGTTGTTATTTTGTGGCGTAAGATGGACCCACTTGTGCTGTTCAGGATGGATGGCGTGTAGTAGCCGAGTGCGTGTTCACGCACGTTTGGAAGTGTAATTATGGCACCACTAAGACTACGTTTTGATGTTTTTTGCTGAGATCTGATTTTTATGTGTGGTCGTTCACATTATAATTTAAATGAGACCGCCATCAGGCTCCAGGGTGAACAGTCTCCGGCGCTGAAGTGACGTGCATGTGCAGAAGAAAGTGTAACCTCACAGAGTTTGCGGAAGTAAATATGGACGCTACACATATCAGCATGTGAGTAAAACTTTACGTTCTTTCCATTGACTAGCTCCATCAATTCTGTCTATCATGCTTGTGTTGTGCATTGTTGAAATTTGATCTTGCTGTGTCTCGCCTCCTCCAGCGTAGAATTATGATGTCTATCTCACTTCAATGATGGAAAAGGCAGATGAAATGCAACATGATGTCTTAGAATGAGGTTGGTTTGAAAAACATTTGATATGCATCCAGGACCACATATGGAAGTGGGATGAATCCAATTCGAAAAAAATCGGATGTGATCTGAGCATAGACAAATCGGATATGGTTCACATATGGGCAAAAAAAATTGGATTTGGGCCACTTTGGCCTGCAGTGGGAACGCAGTCTAAGACTTAGCACAGGCATATAGAGTGTGAAGCAATACACATGCTGAGTGTCCCTTCAAGATATATTATTGTATTATTGTTTAACATTTTACATGTTGGACACATTTTTACAGGGGAAACTGCAGTGATGTGATGAACATGCCAGATCATTTATTTACAAGAATCACTATAAACATATATTTAAATATCAATACTCATCAGAAACGTGGGCTCTTTTGCACAGACTCAGTGTTTATACATAACTAAAAGTGTGGAATAGATTACACCATGTAGATAGTTTTAGATAAGTAAATTAAAGTTAGCGGGATAGCATATTTAATAGAGAAGCAAGATTAACAACAAACAAAGCAAATGCCCTCAGTTCTTCCCATTTCCTCACCATCTATCCATTTTCCAGGGTACATCCTGGACAGGTCATCAGTCTACTGCAGGGCTAACACAGAAAACCAGTCATGCTCACATTCACACCTACTCCCAATTTAGAATCTCCAGTTAACAAACATGTTTTTGGACTGTGGGAAGAAGCCATGGTACCCAAAGATGGGCACTGGGAGATCATGAAAGCACCACATTGGGGGACCCATGTCAGCTGGTAGATTTGAACCCAGGACCTTCTTGCTATGAGGTGACAGCACTAACTACTGCACCACTGTGCTGCCGTGCTTTCCACACAACAATCTCAGTTTCCTTCAAGGAAAAGCCATATGAACTTACAGCTCACTAGTAAAAACTGTCAAAATGTCAAAGCTGCAGCAAAAAGTGAACTGCTTTTAAAGTATGAATGAAACAGCTTGAGTTGTGAACTTGTGCAGGGTAGAAAAGAATGCACTTATTGTGATGGTTGCTGTGTTAACGTGAAAGGAAAAAATGTGTCATTCTCCTACCTCTTCCAAACCTTCTGCTAACAAGTGGTTTAGCCCATTTCTCAATAGTACATGCTGCCTTTGAGAGATTTACTAAAATTCAATGAGAAATTTATGTAAAATGGCTTTTGTAACATGCCTACAACAGAAACTATATGTTTATTTTGTTTATTTATCTTTGTTAATCAAACATTTACTTAAATATTTTATTTGTATTTCGATATTTCCTGAAACTCTCTAAATTAACCAACTTAATATGCCCAATCCCCCCTTCATGTGACTTTGGGAAAAGGATTTAATTACTAAATTCTGGTTCTTATGCAACAGTATTACCCTAGGAGCATTGTAATAGACATAAACTAATTAGGCCTCAATGGTAACCAGCCAAAAGTGGTGTAAATGCAGACTAGAAATAACCTTCACATTCATACAATCCATGATTACATCACAGAAGTGCCACTATGTTATAAATGAGATTCAACACAAAACTGAATTTGGTGCAAATGTAGCCTTTAGAGAAATTTACACAATAACCAGTCCACATGCATTGTTTTAGGGCAGAGTGAGCATATGTATAGATGACAGCTGGGAATAAAAGAACATATCAGCTTAAGTGACATGGGGTAGAATAATAATTCATGTGCTGAGAGATAATGACATAATTTAATGAACAGTTCTGCAAACTCTCTGCTGAGTGTTCTGACTGCTACAGCTTGGACATAAGCAAATGTGCTAACATTGTGTGCTGTACTATAATAAACTGTATTTATTTTATCTGTCAATAAAAAAAGGAATAAAAGCTTGGAATTTAATCTTTGCTTGATCAAAAATGAAGTTAACTAATGCTATTTTTACACCAAAAACAACACTGTATGACAGTAAACTTTACAATTTCATCAGTGTTCCTTAAAAATAACGTTGCAGGAAAGCATGATGGCATACTGTGCTCTGTTTTTTAGCATCTGCAGAGATTTCAGATTCCCCTTTGACCTTTCAGTACTTTATTCCAGATTTTTATTTCAAATTTCAATATATAACAGCTACTTCCTTCTATAAGATCTGATTTTAAAAGATATGAAAATAGTAATGTTTTTACTGTTTTCAGCTAGAAAAACTTTTTATGGTAAACAAAAATTTGCAGAAATATTTAATCATGGAGTCATAAAAGGACTGGATGATTGTATGTATTTGCAGCCTCAGTGGTTTATTATTTGCTCCTGCCATGGTTGAATTATATCTTTGGCATCAAAGTTACATTTATTGCTTCCAAAAGATGCTCTGTATTGAAAAAGGTGCAGATTTAAGAGGATCTTAAGGATTATAGCTTGAGGAAGCAGTGATCAGACAGTGTGCACAGAGAGTGGACTGGAAGCTGGGCTTTGTCAGTGGATAAACTTTGCTCTTGAATTCATCTTTTCTCCTTCAGATGTAAACATACTTAAATATGTGATGTAATTGTAGGGATGACAAGGGTGGGAAATGTCAACAAGACTATTGAGTTTCAGGATGTGTAATACTGCGCAGAACTGACATGAAGTCCTCCAGATCATGCCATCAGTGTTTTTAGACAATGTTCATGCGTCATCAAGGATCACATACCAATATCAGTTACTGTCATGAGTGAAAAAATATCAAGTTTCACTGTTTCACTGTTTTTCTCAAGCCAGCAAAGATCATTTGCCCTCAAGAGGTCAATTAGATGTGGAATACTGTAATTTTACAAAGGGCTAAACAGTGTCATATTGAATTGGTTTAGTCCCACATAGCAAGGCATATATATGTAGTACACCAGTATAAAATACAGATTAAAAGATTATGGAAAGCCTTGTTTGGTTCTGTTTGGTTTCAAACATCCTAAGACTCAACTGTGATTGTTTAGAACTTTGTGTTTCTGCACGGTATGATCATATGACATTACACACAGTTATGATGATTTAATTACATACACATTAACACGTTAAAATTCTGCTTAAATATAAAAAACATGCAAATGAAAAAAGACAACAAGAGAGCTGTAATTAGATCCTGTCATAATCCTTTGGCCTGCTTCTCTAATCTTCCCTCTTTCATGTGGGACAGTGATCTATGTGGCAGCCTGAGACATATTTGACAGTGTTTGACAACAGATATTTATTACCTGGTGCTCTTCACTTCAATAGAGTGGTTAGGCCACAGGGCACTAACCTTTGGATTAATGGGGATTTTGTGTGACCCCCTTTTAAAAAGGGAGATCAACACATGTACCAAGTTGAAAAGAATAGAGATTTTAAACAAGAAGCAAGGAAAAGTCCAGTCAGGTAAAATGATGAATATACATCTTTTGAAAGCACTTTGAAAAGGCCTGAACTTGTAGTGGATATCAGTCATCTGGGGCCAGCATTCCTAAAGAGCATCTCTGTTAATGTATTCTCTTTGCTGCTGCTTTTATATGATCAGGGACTATCTGTATTATTTAAAAGTAAGCGCACCAGAGATTTGGAAGTCTACTGCAATGGATTCAATCTTATGTGTATAACCAGCTCATTAGTTATATATGGGCCAAACCAGGTCTCAAGCAAGAGAGTAGGTATGAAAGATGATGGCAACACTGAAGAGTCAGATGTGTACATGCGCGTCTAAAGCATAAAGATAAGGTCACATATAGTGTAAGAAATCTCTAAATATGACACAAACTCATCAAAAACATCTGAACTGCTCGTCTCTATTTCTGAGCTTCACCATCCCCACCCATGCATTAATTCCTAGCAATCTGCTCATCTATTGATCTGTTTGTCAGAAACACAGCTGACTTTACAGAAGCCTTGCACTGAATCCCACCTTCTCTCTGAGACAATGACAATGCAATTTTGTCATACTGATGTGCATCATGTTAGAGAATCTGACGCTAACCTAAATTACAGGTGAATGTGTTAAAACAAAAAATACTGATAAATGCACATAGCTAAAAATAAAATAGAGACAGGAAAACATTTGTACCAATACACACATGCCTGATATATAAGTAAATGTTTTTGCCACTCACCTGCCAGATGAGTCTCTTGAGCAGGCTTGCTGAACATATCTAGGGCTTTGGAGGTAGAGGACCTGATGTGGTCGCTGAAAGACCTCTGAAGCAGCAGCAGCCTCATAGAGCGAGACATGACAATCCAGTATCCACCTAAACTTATCAATGTCTCTGTCCTCACACTTATTCCTGATTAAGGTGAGCTTTGTGCTATTGTCTCTTTTACATTAATTTAACAATATCTATGCTCAAGCATCATATCAATGATCAAATTTTATCTGACTAGTTTCTGCATCTGTCTGGCTTTGTTCTATCTTCTGTAGTGGGCTGGTTTCTGCCTCCTTCTCCTTCTCACTCTGTTCTGTTCGAGTCAGGACTGTACACTCCCGTCTGCTGCAGCAAGCATCAGTGCGGTAACTGCTGGGACACATCCAGCCAGTGCTGCAATGCTCTCATATTCTATTCTGCCAGTGTGTGTGTCTCTGTGTATGTGCATGCTGTGTGTTAAGGTAAGTGCTTTCTGACACAAGCTTCATTGCTTTCTGTGAATATGTGAGTGGCTTACAGTCACGACTTGCATTTTATCCTTCATCTTTTCTTTCCCCCTCGCCTCCATTTCACCTTCCCCGTCGCATCCACTTTATTTACACCTGCCCTACCCTGTCTAGACACGGGGAGCATCAATGCCAGTTATATAATATATTGCCAAGGTAACCTGCTTGTTCTGAAGTTCCACCTGCCCTTGCCCTAATGCAGCTAAAGACATCCCAGAGCTAAAAATAAAAAGAAGAGAAACCATGAAGGGGTGCAGGATAACATTTTACTCACTCAGATAGCGGTGCAGGAGAAATGAATTAAGTGAAAACGTCGGAAGCAATTAAAACAGGGAAAAAATGGGGGGGTTCTGACTGCTTTTACTCCTTATGAACCAAAGAAACCTCTGTTCTAACAGTCAATAATCACTTTCCTCAGCCCCTCCTGTGTTAAATGCTCCAACCCATGGCATGACACTACTTTAAATACATTATGGTTGGAATAGAGCATGCAGTGCACACATAAACACACGTACGCATACTCACCCATAAACACAAGCAAACCCTGTTAGTCATTGAGAAATACACATGTACTGCCTTACATAACCGAAGTTAAGCTATTGAGATGGACAAAAACAACAGTGCAATCCGTTACTTGTACCGCTGCTGTGTTGATCGGATAATGCTGATTTGGCTTCTATTTAGCGAATAAAACTCTCTGAGGTCAGTGAGAAAGTTTAGTTACTGGCTGAATAAAAAATAGCTGTAGTAACACTTTAGAATCTTTAAACTGTATTGTTGTACTGTTATTTTTTAAGTGTTGATTTGATTTTGCCATAGAAAGCTTTGAGCTGCATGTTTGAAAGGTGCTGTTCAAACAAAGTTGAGATAAATTTAAAATAGGACTGCACCTTGCAATCAAATAAAAGATTATTACATTTAAAATTATTATTTTAAAATTTTTGTGTATGCCTAATACCACACAGTCAACACAAACTGACAGACTGAAAGTTTAAACTGAGGAGTTTTGGCTCAGGAGGCAGAACGGGCCATTCACTAATTAAAAGGTTGGTGGTTTGATACCTGGCTCAACTAGCCTCCATGTCAAAGTTCCCTTGGGCAAGACACTGAACCCCAAATTGCTTCCTACACATCCACCAGCATGTGAGTGTGTGTGCTATAGGTAAAGAGCTATATGAATGATTGAATATGAACTTCTTTAGATACACCTTGCTAGTACTGGGTTGGACCCCTTTTGCCTTCAGAGCTGTCTTAATTTTTCATGGCATAGATACAACAGGATTTTGGTCCATATTGACATCATAGGATCACACACTTGCTGCAGATTTGTCAGTTGCACATCCATGATGGAAATCTCATGTTCCACCACATCCCAAAGGTGCTCTATTCAATTGAGATCTGGTGACTTTCGACACCATTTGAGTACAGCAAAATTTTTATCATGTTCAAGAAACCAGTTTGAGATGAGTTGAGCTTTTTGATATGGTGCATATCCTGCTGGAAGCAGCCATCAGAAGATGGGTACACTGTGGTGACAAAGGGATGGACATGGTCAGCAAAAAAGCTCAGGTAGGCTGTGGTGTTGGTGTTAAGGAGCCAAAAGTGTGCCAAGAAAATATCCTCCGTGCCATTACACCACCAGCAGCCTGAACTACTGATACAAAGCAAGATGGATCTATACTTTCATGCTGTTTACACCAAATTCTGAACCCTACCATCTGAATGTTGCAGCAGAAATCGAGACTCATCAGTCTTTGATTTTCCAATTTTGTTGAGCTAATGCAAAATTAAGCCTCACTTTCCTGTTTTGAGCTGTGAACCTGGCACCTGGTGTGGTCTTCTGCTGCTGTAGCCCATCTGCTTCAAGGTTTAATATGCTGTATATTCAGAGATGCTCTTCTCAATACCTCTGTTGTAACAAGTGATTATTTGAGTTACTGTTGCCCTCTTATCAGCTTAAAGCATTCTGGCCAGTCTCCTCTGACCTCTGGCATCAACAAGCTATTTTCCCCAAGTGCCGCTCACTGGATCTTTTCTATTTTACGGACCATTCTCCATAAACCCTAGAGATGGTTGTGTGGGAAAATCCCAGTAGATCAGCCTTTTCTGAAATACTCAGACCAGCCTGTCTGACACCAACAACCATGCCACATTTAAAGTTACTGAAATGACCTCTCTTCCCCATTCTGATGCTCAGTTTGAACTTCAGCAGACCATCTTGACTGTGTCTATGTACCTAAATGCAATGAGTTGCTGCCATGTGATTGGCTGATTAGATATTTGTATTTACAAGCAGCTGAACAGGTATACCTAATGAAGTGGTCAGCAAGTTTAGCTTGTAGTAAAAAAGCTCTTTGAGTAGACAAGAAAAGTAGACTAGAAAAGTACAATATAAATGCCATTCTGTTTAAATTTGATAAGTTTCCCTGTCCTCAGAAATGCCATTTCTAGCTTCAGCAGGAAGTCCTCTTCTGTGAAAAAGCAAGCAACACACAAGTGGATGCAGTGGAGAATTCAGCAGCTAAACACACATATTTGCCACATATTTTCTTCTTGAGTTGATGGAAACATAAAAGATAGCAAAATAGTGAGAATGCATGACTTACAATGACTGATCATAATTATACACTATAAGGTGATTTGTGTTCAAAGTCTCTTCTGGTGCGCCAAGAACTCCCCCTTCAGAATAAAATAACAAATTAAAATGCATTTCTCATAACTTACTGCATCAAAAAATGTGCTAAGTGACTGACTATTGTTTAGAATCATCAATCTCATATTTGTATGTTGATGTAAGTGACTCATTTGGGGTGTGTGACTACATTTGTAATTTGAAATTGTGAGCATGTGCTGTTCAAACTGCCCCTCATTGCATTCCATGTTAAGCTCACACTTGAGAAATATCAGCCAATCATACTGATTGCTCCAGCAAGTAATGTACCCCGCTCTGGCTAATTGCAGTCTGCTTATAGCATTGTGCTCATCATGGCCAATTGACTTTATGGTCTCCCAAGGTTTGCTGAGACCGATAAGGCTGGATTCCCACATTTTAACTTTTTCACGACCTTTCAGTTTGTGCTCCTACAACTGTGAAATGACCTCCCTAACAACCTAATAAATGAGGATTAGGATCTGTTAAAGAAAGAAAACATTCTATATATGTATCACATTTTTCTTTTCTCCCTTGCACACCTGTTTAACTCATATGACATTTGAATCAAGTTGTTGTTTTCATGCAAGTGTACGTCTGTGTGTGCGTACTCCAGGACATCCAAACACAAACCATCTGGGTCAGTACTTGTATCACAGCAACATATCAGTGTACTTTTCCTCTCTGTCTCCAGTATGCCTACGATAGAGGGGCAATACGCAGACTGTAACCTGGATATGAGGGTAAATGTCCTGAAGCAGAAAACAATAGAGGTCTCATACCTCAGGAAGGAAAGTATTGCCAAATCCCTCCTTTGTCAAAGAAGTGTACGGCATGCCAAGAGTTTGCACCTACATCAAAATCCATAGAACAGAGGCAGGAGAGGGTTACCTGCCAATATACTGACCTAGATATGGGTGTTGCGCTTTGGGAGGACTTTCAACAGTGTATATGAACAGTATGCCAGGATATTCCATTTAAAACATCTCTAAAAAACAATGCTGTCCTCACAGCAAAGTCAAAAATGTGTATGTGTGGGTGTGCCCGAGTATGACTGCAATTGTATGCAAGCTCCTTTAATGTGACCATGCACTTCCTTTCTTACTCTGCTATGAAACAATCCCTTATACTGTCTTCTTACTTGCTTACTTACTTCTTCCTTGCTCACTGCCTGATACATCCTCACCACTTGTGTCTATTTAAACTAGTTAATTCAAGGAATAACAATGAAGCTTCCAGCGAGATCTAAAACAACCTGACACCTTAAGATATCAAAAGGCAAAATATCCCACCAAGTGGAATCTCAATCTCTCACCCTGACAACCAAACAAGGGGAATAAACCAGCCAAGGAGTGACAGAGCCTGCTGAGCCAGGACTGATTCATTAGCCTTAGGACAGCGCTGGCATCTCATACCTTCATCACTGAGAGATTTATAATCCCCTGGTTACGGATGAAAGTTCTTGTAGGATTATTTCAGATGAAACACTGCACATGACATATTACACCATGTCATTGTGTATTCAAAAACTAAGACAAACTCAGAAGCAGTGTGCAAAAAATTAAGTACACAAACTGCTTCCACAGGAGTTAAAAGGGTGAGTGGCACAGACGCCTCCAATCAAATGCACTTGATCAATTGATCATCAGCCAGTGTGAACACATCTGTAAAAGCAGATGTTTTGGCAGTTTACTGATCTGGAGCATTCAGATGTGTGTTAAAATCAAGCCAACGAGGAAATACATCAGCAGTGATATCAGAGAAGCTGCTGTTTATGTTCATCAATCCAGGAAGGGTTATTAAGTCATTTCCAAGTAGTCCGTTATTTCACAGTGAGAAAGATTTTTCATAAAGTGAAAATATTCAAGACAGGTGCCAAACTTCCCAGGATGGGAAGTCCCACCAAATTCACCCCAAGGTCAGGCCTTGCAATGCTCAGAGAAACTGACTCTGCAGGCCTCAGTTGGCATCTTAACTGTTAAAGTTCATGGCAGTACAATTAGAAAACTCAGGACAAGTATGACCTGTTTGGAAGCGTTGTCAGTAGAATCTTTGGTCACAATGCACAGTGACACATTTGGTAAACTCCTCCACAATGATGTGACAGACTGATACAGTCATACAGAAACTTTAAGGTCATTGTTGCTAAAGGTGGTTCACTAAGCTATTGAATCATCGGGTGTACTTAATTTTTCATACATGGTTACTCCAATTTGGCTTCATTCCTGTTAATTAAATAATGACACAACAGAAACTCTAGGGAAGTCTAACTAACTAACTGAGCACTCAACCTGCTTTTACTACAAGCCTCATTCATCCATTCATACAGCGCTTTATTCTATGCCTTTAAACACATTTAACTATCATGCACACATTCACACACTTATGAATGCATTAGGAGCAATATGGGTTTCAGGGTCTTGCCCAAGGACACTTTGGCATGTAGGCTGGAGCAGCAAGGGATCGAGCCACCAACCTTCTGGTTAGAAGACAACCCACGCTACCTCCCAAGCCACAGCTGCCAAGTAAGAGCCAAAGGGTTTTTTTTGTTTGTCCTGATTCATAAAATCATAGAACTGAAAGAGGGAGAAATTTCTTTTGACGACTCCATCTAAAACCAATACAATAAAATCAATCAGACGACCCACATAACAGTTACAGTGCAGGTTCCAAAAAAGCCTTTTTCTATTATAGACAGTACATAATTTGCCTGTACTATAGGTACTGAATCAACAGGAATCTGTTGAAATTGCTAAACTAAGAATCATGACGCAAGGCCTCTTTAGGCTTTTTTCTATAGAACAGGGGAGGTTTTTGTAGTTGTAATGGAGGGAGTTTCAGTAGGCTGAGTTCCTGCTGTAAATTCCCCTCCTTGCTGTGGTTTCCTGTTCACTGCAGCTAAGGATACAGATCCCCAAAGAAAGAGCTTTCAAAATTCACACAAGGAACGTTTACTGTAATTCAAAGTGATTCAACAGGAAATCTGAATTAAGAGGATATCACAACAAAACATTGTGTGAAACATCAAATCTTTCCAAACTTTTTAAAATTCCAGACAGTCAAATATAACTCTCTCATGCTAAGTAATTATGCACTTTCAAGGGGAACAGTCAAGAAATTATTGGCAACCCTTTCTACCTCAAAGTTAAGAGCAACCGACTGCAATATATTATTACTACTGTCCACAAGGAAGGCAAGGGAGAGGGTGTCAAATGGGAGGGGAGGGTTGAGACCAGCAGAGACGGACAGGGGAGGCCAGGAATGTGACCTTGCACAAACACATTGACTCCTGTACTTGGCATGGAGTGGGGGCAAAAAGTGGGGTAAGCCAGATTCAATTAAAGAGCAGGAACAAGCACCAGAAAACAAACATCGGTCATGAGCTATAATTGACTTGGCTCCAAGTAAGAAGAGCTTGTTTACATCTGTCGAAGCACTTTCTCAGATGACACCATTGTCCTCGAAGTGCATGCAGCTGCAGGAAAGCAGCAACAGTCACAAATGAGAAAAGCAAGTTCTTTATTGTGAATGCTAACTGTGATATTCTCCGAATTAAGTGAGACACTGTGTGGAAATGTGGCCAGTATCAGTCACAAGACCTGCAGAGAAACAGGGATTCTTAGACACCATCTGTGCTTAAAGGACTGTGCTGTTTCTTTACACAGATGATGAAGGCTCGCAGATACAGCAGATATTCCTCACAGTTGCACCATATTTGGATGAATTTTTACTCAAGGAAAAATTCAACATAGTGAAAAATATACTTAATTTGCTCTTTTTAAAAAATTGAATGAGTGAACCAATAACACTCTGATATCTGTGCGTTAAATATAAAAAAGAGGGTGATATGCTCAGGTTAAAATAAAGACTAGAGGGCAGTGGAAACAGAAAAAAACAAAATGTATCATGTTTATATTTCTATTAAAGAAATATATTTTTCTCCTATTCAGGCTTTCATATAAATCACACCTGCAACAGAACTGCTAAATATGAAATCAAAAACTAACAACTTTGACAACACATGGGTGTTTTCAGGCGTGTTGTCTTTTTCTAAGCAGTGAACACAGGTCAAACAGGTGTACCTTCAGAAAGGATTTTTCTAAGTGTGTAATGATGTGCCGATTTATTCTGGGATCCCCAGAGTTTGATACTCAGGTCAGGTTTAAAAAAGAAATAACTCATCATCAGCTGTAAATATCAGTAACTTTCCTGTAACTGGAAAGCTGGTGACTAAAAGGGAAAAGAGAGGTCCAGACAGAAATGATGAGACAGGAACAAGCAACTTCCAAATGCCAGAGCTCCTCCCTTGTAAAATCCCACTGAGGGCACTAAATCCTCCAGTTTCCTCTTTTTTCCTTTCTCCGACTAATAGCGAAGACACGTGGGGCTAAGAGTCTAGGTAAAAGGTTAGCCTTTAACCCTGCTTTTGGTCAGATGCCCATCATTGTGTTCTGTATTCACTTTGGTTTATATTTGGATCAGCAAGGCACAACATGGGGCCTCTGGCCTCAACTGCAGTTGAGTAAAAATAAAGACACCAGTAATCCATAAAGTGGATTTTTGACAGGCTCAAAGATTTTCATGTTTATAACATTACAAGTTTTCACCTCAATAAACAACAACAATAATGATCATTTTAAAAATGATTTGTAATAAATGGGTAGATTTGAGTGGAGTTGTTCTGTGCTTTCTTCTTAATTTCAGCAACATAACATATACATCACATTTCTCACAGTATCACATGAATCTCTTAAATTATACTCAACTGATGTTAAGGACAGTCAAGCAAACTTGATGCATGACTGTCCTTTTCTTCAGATGACATGCAGTATTGAAATGTCCCTGTAAACTCAGGCTCTAACAGGCATCATGGGAGTTGTAAGACACATCGTCTTCGTGCACAGGAAAGCCGTGACACTGAGTTAGGTACACCCAGCACTGCAGGGAGGTCATCAACTGTGTCATTACAGAGCATGGACTGTGGAAACATCTTGTTGATCACTGGTATGCTTCCGTTGTCACACAGATAGTAAAATTAACCATGAATGAGCTGTCTTTCATGGCAGGGCAGCAGGAGCCTTTAGGGCATAGAATGTGATGTAACACTGTCACAAATTGTCATTCCATCAGGCCTTAAATGGTGGTGATACAGAGAGGGCTTTGAAGTGTCACAATGAACACTGGGCTTTGTGCTCCCCAAAAACTTCCATTATAACCCCATCGCCCCCTCCAGAGTTCTGGGCTCTATCACACAGAAGCAAAGAAAGAAGTTACATAACTTGCTTACAGGGAGTCAGATTGATTCAAAAAATGACCAAAAGAGATTGACCTCTTTGAAGTTGGCACTGCGTTTTTGCAAGATTTAGCTTAGAGTGTAGGTAGCACTGATGTACGCAGATAACACACATACAGAAGGACGAACACCGACAGTTTTTGCACATATTCCATCAAAGGTTTTCAAACAGTGGCAGTAATTAGAGGGAGAAACAACAAGACTGATGAGAATTCGCATCAGGCTCTGAGACAGCAGGGGGCAATATTAAAAGCCTTGTCTCCTATGTCGAACCACCTCTCCGGCATTGTTAACAGTGCACTGATGACACAGGGGGTGTTTAATGAACACTGCTTCCCTGCTGCCTGTCTGAAAGTAGGTCTGTACATCCATAGTTTCCTGATGACCCACTCTGTGCACTGTCAGCAGACTGCTGACAGAGCACAGAGAGAGCAGTCACTACAGATTGAGTTTGTTCTTCAGATCAATCATAATAAAGTAGATCACTGCAAGCACTGCAAATAACTACATGAGATGTCAATATAAAGAAGCCGTTATAAAGACTGGCAGCTGTATGGCCTTAAATACTACACAAATCTAAGTCAGAGAGACTTGTGTGCTGTGGTATGCATTGGATAGATGGCACGTTATAGATTTTTTCATCTTTATTTCTAATTGCTTTCCGCTTGATTCATTTTTCTTTTTTATACTGAGGAAAGTGAGTAAGAAATGGTAAATGAGGGAAAGATTGACATTTTAGGAACAGATTCGACATCCAGTCTGGCTCTTATCTTGGAAAGGCGACAGGCTTGATGGCTTTGTAGATGAGTCTAGGATCTTATCTACACTCACATCCAGAGGCTCGAAGAACCAGAGTCTGTCCTCCTGCACTCAACCATTCCTCCTTCTCTTTTAGTCCTTTAGGGCCTCATGTTATGAACAAACCGCATCAATCATAAATTACCCAAAAATCCCCTGACATAAACTAGTGTAGGCCCAGAACATATCAACTAAAGACAATTTTTCATAACTCCTAGTATTACTACAATTGCCAATATTCTCATATAGGTAGGCATAACATGTGTGTAAACATAGCAAATAGGAATAAAAAAAAAACAGCAAGGACTTACCAGCTTTTTCTTTCTCAGAAGCAATGGGTGTGCTCTGGGGAAGAGAAGAGAGACAGATTATAGTTGAGATAGCTTTGCTATGATGCATTTTCATAATACTTGATGCCATGGAATGATTAACACTCATACAGTAAATGTGCTTTATTTTTCTTAGCAATTTTAAGAATTCCTAAGTAAACCCTGAACAATGTGTTTGTGTAAATAAAACTAGAAGTCACTCATAAATCAGAATTTACACAAGCTCAGTGAACAGCGTACACACATGGTTATTTTTGTCAGTCAGTTGTTTGATGAGTGTTACTACAGTAGAGAAAAGCATGCTAGTCATTAGAAAAATGAGCTTTTTCTTATTCACAATTATCACCATATATCTTTCTAAGAATCCTTTATTAAAATTTATTAAACAGAGTACACAGTTACAAAAGTTTATTGCAAAACAGACCAGGACTCTTAGACATTAGGAATGTGGTTGATAAAACTCAATATGCATAGTTTTATGATGGAAAACTTTTCAATAAATAGTCCAAGTAGATAACAAACCCACCAGAGAATTCTGTTTAAAAAAAAAAACATCACATCATCAGAAGTCTGAGCTCACAACACACTTTCCTATGAGTCAGTGTTGATTCAACTCACGTTGGTAGTCTGGAGAGACATTACTGATAAAATCACAACACATTTTGTAGCTGTAGTAGATTCTCGTCATTCTGCTTGTTTAATATTACCTTCTTTGGATTTGTTACAGGTTTTAAAAAGACTACTGGATCAACAAGGCTTTGAGTAAAAATAGAAGAGTTTAGCTGTTGTTTCAGGGGTAAAGTGTACGTGCCTGTATGTGTGTGGAGTGCAGCAGTCAGTTGGAATGTAAAGGTCTTGCTTGGCGCTGACCTTTGACCTCGGGGGTCCTTTGCTGATCTCCACACCCTGACCTTTTTAATCCAAACTCCCCTGGAAGAAATCAGTCTAAGTAAGGAGGATCAATCTTTCGATACACTTAGATTGCCCTGAGAAAGACTTCTAAGTGCCAAAAGTCTAAATATTGCGTATATATATTTGTATATCACACATAACATTTCTAATAAGATCAGTTTGCTAGGGACCTTTCGCTTATAAGGTGAATGTGAAAATCGGGAATACAGGGAGCTACAGGGAATACTGGTCTCAAAGAGGAAAAGTACTTCCAATAGAGTCACAAATTCTTAAGAGTGAACATTGTGTTAAAAAAGTTTGCATTATGTGCCTGCCCAGCCTTGTCTGGACCAAATCTGTTGAACTTGTGACTCATTCTCAACAGTATTTACACTTACCGGCCACTTTCTGAAGTACACATTTGCAACTGCTAGATAACACAGATGTCAAATCTGCCAATTACATGGCAGCAATTCATTGTACACTGTTTGATTATTTAATAACAACAGTGCTCTTGGTCAATCCAAAATCTTAATAAACCTCAAACCTGAATATTTAAGGACGTGAAAGTGAGCTTTTGGCTTTTGTATGAGAATATCTGTGTGTCCACAATTATTAGACTATTGGTGTCCATCTCACTTGTTTATTTTCATTTGTTAAACTGAGAATAATAAAACAAACAATTCAAACTTTACAAATAAATATTTCTGACAGTTCAAAAAATAAATCAGTCAGAGGACTGATTTGGTAGCCGGAGAGTTGCTGAGGGAACCAGTTCAAGACCTGGACCCAGTGGCCATTCAAGACCTGCTGGCCCAAGACCCAAAGACCCTGCCCTGGACCCATGCGGGGAGGTGGACCAGAGGCCAGAAAAACGTCACCCCCTGAGCGCTGCTGAGGTGCCCTTGAGCAAGGCACCAAAACCCCACATTGCTCCCTGGTGCCTGAAATGGCAGCCTTGTATGCTGACCTCCCTCACTGCATGCTGCGTGTAATTGTTCGCGCATATGTATGTGCATTTCAACCTGTAGGAGTGTCGGCAAT
>VUQH01059531.1:0-16684 GCA_015106775.1 Etroplus canarensis | reverse complement strand
TAAACATATAGACATATGACAAGAGGTTTTTTTTTTGTTTTTTTTTTTTGCAAATATCTAATCAATGAAACACATGGCAGCAATTCATTGCATTTAGGCATGTAGACATGGTCTATACCACCTGCTGAAGTTCAAACAGAGCATCAGAATGGGGAAGAAAGGTGATTTAAGTGACGTTGAACATGGCATGGTTGTTGGTACCAGATGGACTGGTCAGAGTATTTCAGAAACTGCTGATCTACCAGGATTTTTCTGCACAACCAGAGGTGGTAAAAGTACACACATTTCCTACTGAAGACTCTGGTAGAAGTACTGATTTGACTTCTTTGCTCAAGTAAAAGTGAAAAAGTACATGATCTGAAATGTAAAAGTATAAAATTAAAAGGTTGTTGTTTGAAGGGAATTTCTGACAGCAATTTTTGTGCAACACTAACTGATTCTCATGTCAGGTTCACATAATGGATAGGAACTTTATTTCCACTTCTATTAGTTATTCCAATGAATATACTTGGTTTGAACAACCATTATGTAGAACACAAGAGAAAAAAACTGATAAAATTATTTAACTATTTAATTTAACTATATAAAAACTATTTGCTGTTGCCTACATACAGGCAACTTTGCCTCCAAACTTGAACAGAAAAATGAGTATAGTGCTATAAATGATGCATAAATTATATTTTTGCCTCTTAAATCCCTACGTCTCTTATGTAAGTCGCTGATGATGGATATACCAATAGGACTGGGAATATGATTGTCTTGCGTGTCTTATTGTTCCCTCAATTTAGGTTAAATTCTGCTTGATGTCAAGAAGATGGACAGTGACATGAAATTATCAGTAAATCCCCTCAGATGAATTAAATCTAAAGTAACACGCCTGTTTTGAAAATGTAAGGAGAAGAAAGTTACGATATTTATTTATTTATATATATGTGTGTGTGTGTGTGTGTGTGTGTATAAGAACCTTAATTTTTAACAGTGTAGCAGTTTTCTGATGGGTGTTTCCAGCAGGATAACACTCCATGTAAAATAGCTCAGATCATCTCAAACAGTTTTTTTTTTTAACTTGACGATGAGTTCACTGCACTCAAATGGCCAGTGGCTCAATCCAGTAAAGCACCTTTGGGATGTGGAGGAGAGATTCACATCATGGATGTGCAGCTGACAAATCTGCAACAACTGTGTGATGCTTTCATGTCAACATGGACCAAGATCTCTCAGGAAAGTTTCCAGCACCTTGCTGAATATTTAATCTTCCAAGAATTAAGGCAGGTCTGAAAGCAAAAGGGGTCTAACCTTGTACTAGCAAGATATACCTAATGAAGTGTCTGGTGAGAGTAGTAAGCTATACCAGTGGTTCTCACTTTACAATACAGCACTGCACTATTAACAAGGACAAATAGTGTCACTGCCTTTTGACTAAATCCACTATTATGTCCCACAAAAAGAAGGATGTGAGTGTACTGCTGGAATCTTTGTTGCTATTATTGTGTGTGCTCTGTCATATTTTGGAATAGATTCAGGAACAAACTTGTACAAATGGACATGAGAAGCTGACATTTCCAATCAAGACAAGAAATTGTGGGTTGTTTTTTTTTTTTTTGTTTTAGTAGATTTACAGTTACTACAAGTGCTGCATCAGATTATGTTTGCAGAAGAAGTCATTCTGAACAGATGTGAAGGGCCTTAAAGAAAGACAGGAGCTACATGACTGATTTTGGATAAGCACGAACAGAGGGGTTATTTCAAGTCCCGCTATAAGAAAAACAGGGATTTTTTAAAACTGTGAATCATGCAAATCTATTCTTAGACTCCAAAAATTAAACAAAACTTCAGTGAAGAGAACATCTTATCCACAACACGAGCCTAATAATTAATATCCTGTTATGTTGTTTTGGAATAATTTCTATTAAAAAGTCATGGTTCACACTGAAATTTTATTTTTGGTTTCCTGGACACCATGAGCCTGTGGACTAAAATGCACACTGAGAGAATTTAAAAACTAAAGACATGCTACACATGGATAGTGCTAATAAAAAACTGAAGAGCCTGAAATGATGACTGAATAGTTTTGGGTGGCTTACAGCACTACAGTAAACTAATGAGACCAAAAACTCATCCAGATGCTTGGACCCAGAAACAGTGCTTCTGCATCATCCCTTAACACTTAACCTTTTGCTTGACAGGTGAAGGTGTAAACCACTACACTACTGGAGGTAATTTATATTGATTTCAGGAACGGGACCACACTCCAAATACTCCCCTTCTGGTGTTATATCTACAAACGCCTGCTTACCATACACACCTGTTTATTCTCATTCCCGTGCCCCACTCTTCCTCCCCTTTTTCTCTATTTTCCAATATTACTCAAAGGTATCAGGAGACCATGATGTTCACAGATGACACTGTGATCTGTAGTAAGACTAGGGAGGAGGTAGAAGAGAGGCTGGACAGGTGGAGGTATGCACTGGAAAGAAAAAGAATGAAATGAAATCATATCAAATCAAGCAGTAAGACAGAGTACATGTGCATAAATGTGAGGCAGGCAGGTGGAATGGTGAAAATGCAACGAGTAGAGGCAGTAAAGGTGTATGAGTTTAAATACCTGGGGTCAACCGTCCAAAGCAATGGACAGAGCACAAGAGAGGTGAAGAGGAGAGTGCAGGCAGGGTGGAGTGGGTGGAGATGAGTAAACTGACAAAAAGACAGGACGCAGAGCTGGAGGTGGCAGAATTGAAGATGTTGAGATTTTCCCTGGGAGTGACCAGGATGGACAGGATTAGAAATGAGTACATCAGAGGGACAGCTCATATTGAGAAGCTTGGAGACAAAGTCAGAGAAGCAAGACTGAGATGGTTTGGACATTTTCAGAGGAGGGATAGTGGATATATCAGACAAAGGAAGTTGAAGATGGAGCTGCCAGGCAGGAGGAGAAGAGGAAGACCACAGAGAAGATTGATAGATGTAGTGAAGGAGGACATGCAGAGGGTTGGTGTGAGGGAAGAGGATGCAACGGGTAGGGTAAGATGGAGGTAGATCATCCAAGGTTGTGACCCCTAATGGGAGCAGCCAAAAGAAGATCAGGGGATCTGCAGCTCTGGGAGCTGCTGTCAATCCTCATTGGTCTTCCCCAAACCACAGCCTCTGGCCTAGCTCTTTGCTTCATTATTAATGAACGTGTCGTTCACATTTAGGATGGGGGGCCTTGCTTGTGAAAGGTCAGTGATTTGCACAATAAAGTGCAAACTAAATTGCTCACACAGCCACAGAAATAAAAACTGTCTGTATTCCGCTTCATATTCGTGGCCACATTTCGCTCTTGTTGAAATACAGCGCAAGGAAACAACTTTTAAATTCTTTATGTCTTGTTTTGGCACTGCTTATTCCCGTAGTCACATCAATCCCTTTGACTTCCTACTCATGCCACCCCCTGCTGATGAAGTGTGTAAATAAATGAACAAAGCTGTGAAGCTGCAGTGGATGTTCAGAAAATTTTAATAAAGCTGGAACCACTCAAACAATGAAATTCATCAGCAGCGTCCTCTATGAAGATTCTCATTTTTTTTAACTCAGTTTCCTTAAGTTACAGATAGTTGAAATTGAAGAAAAGTCTATATTTGTTCATGTGAACTTGTTTGCTTACTGTATAATGTGTGTATGAGTAAACACACTCTTTCCCCCGAATGCTTCATAATTAACACGGTCACTCCCTCCAGCTTCCCACATCTGTGCTGAATCTGCCACCACAGATGAGCTTTAGACTTTACAACTGAGGCGTTCTCTCTGTTTCTGTCTCTGGATTTTATCTATGAGTTTCCATATACTCTCTGCTTTTATCCTCTGTTACACACCACTGATCTCTTACATTTAGTCCTCATCTTTGCTTCACAATGGAATATCCAAGCTGCTTATTGATGCAGCACCACAAATGGTCATCAGGGCATAAATTTACTTTTGCTGGTGCGCCTTCTGGTTTCTTACCTAGGGGCATTTACCTGCAGGATCACATCAAATATATGATTGAGAATAATAATAGTACCATCCATGAATGAGATAAGTTGTCAGGTTTGTTTAATATAAGTATATAAGACAGCGTAGCGAGTCATCCAAAAAGAGACAAATGAGAACTTAGTTAGGATGTTGAATGAACAAATACAGAGCTGAAAAAGTGACTCCAAATACCATAATTCACAGGTTGACTCACTTTTCATCCAACCTTTCAGTAGCTAAATCAGCTGGTACAGTCCCATCCAAATGTATCTGGAACAGCCAGTTAGTTTGTTTTTGCTGTGCACTGAAGTAATTTGTGTGTGAACGAGAGAGTGAGAATGATAGAGATCAGAGTTTCAGCTTTTATTCCCTGGTATTTACATGTAAACATGTTAAACAACATTAAACATTAAACCACCCATTTTTTCAAGTGAGCAAAATTATTGGAACAGGACAAGTGATAGCTGTTTCTTAGTTTCTTAGATAGTGTAATCATTGAATGGGCCTGGACATCTATTCTGAGTTTAAGCTTTGGCTTTCACCTGTGAAGACTGTGGCGATTTCTATAGGAGAAAAGCATAATATTCTGAAGCTGAGAAAAGGAAGGGAATCCACCAGAGGTTTTTCAGACGCATGGGACATATCCTGTACCACACTTCTGAATGTCCTGAAAAGGAAGGAAACTACTGGTGTGCTGAGCAAAAGGCATGGTACTGCTCATCCAAGGAAAACAAAAATAACTGATGACAGCAGTAAAATAACAGTTCATAACATCATGAACAACCACCAAAGAACAGGGTGGGCAATGTCAGTCTACTATTCAAAGAAGACTTATAGAACAACAATATGGAGGACATACTGCAAGATCCAAACCACTCAGCAAAAAGAACAAATAAAGGTTCTGTCATGGTTTGGGGTTGCATGGCTGCTTCTGGCTCAGTCATTTTAGTGATGATGTAACGCATGATGGTAGTAGCAGAATGAATGCATAAGTCTACAGAAACATATTGTCTGAAAATTTATAGACCAATGCATCAAAGTAATCAGGAGGAACTTTATTATGCAGCAAGACAATGATCCAATTCGCCAATTTCAATTCAAATTCACCAATTTCAATTCATATTGTACATTTCATATTTATATTTCATATTTTACACTTTGTATTTATAGTTTCTATCTTGTATTTATATCTGACTTCTGTACATATTGTGTTTTTATCCTGTACATATCGAATTTCTTTTCTTTTTTTTACATACATCTCCATTCTATTTCTGCTGCTAACACAGAGAGCTGCTAAACAAATTTTCATTGTACTCTGTGTCAGTGACAATAAATCTATTCTATTCTATTCTATTCTATTCTATTCTATTCTATTCTATTCAAAACAGCTCAGCATCTGACTTTATGAAGGGGAAAATGGAAGGTTTTGGACTGGCCAAGTCACTCATCAGATCTTAAGCCCAAGTGAACATGCGTTTCACCTCCTGAAGTGAGGACTGAAGGGAGAAACCCCACAAAACAGACAATTAAAAGGTGCCGTGATAAAAGCCTGAAAAGACACAATCAATGAAGAAACGAGAAATCTGATGGAGCCTATGGGTCACAGGCTTGAGGGATAAAATAAATAAAATGAAAATGTAATGTATATTCCTGAGTCAAAGCAAAAAAAGCGAAAAAATCTGCATGATCTGTTTTCTTTTTCTTTGCTGCTGAAGAACATGTGATTGATCTGCCAAAACTGCCTGATATTAAGATGAATAACATGGTTCATCATTTAGTGTGTTATTCCTCTTTCTTGCCTTACTTGACTTTAACTACAACTCTAACTCATTCACAGTTAATTTAACAGCATAAAATAATTGCAAAAGGATTAAAATATGTGGATATGACACAAAATGCTCCTAAAGTGGTATGATATTAATATGTGCAATACCATAATTCTTTGGATAAAGAGTTGATGCTGATAATCCAATTGTTTGTCTTCAGTCTTGAAAACATCAAGAGATTTAAGTTTAAAAATTAGAATATGGGCAAGGAACAAGTCTTTTATATACACGATCTTGATTTAAGGGGTGTCAGCACACTTATTCAAGTACTTGTACTTAAGTGAGGTGTTCATTTTAACTTGAGCACATTTTTAGCTCCTGAAACCCAAATCGTATCACATTTGAAACTGATTAAGTACTGCTGAAAAAACAAATGCATAAACAATCTTTTTGACGGCTAGTGCTTATACCTTCTCCATTTAAAACAATTATGTAGTCATATAGGGTGAAGATGGGGTTTTCAGTAAGGGTGAAGGCTAGAAGAAATGAAGACCTCTAATGAATCCCCTTGATTTCCCTGTAAGCCAGAAAACCAGAGTCAAGGAGAGGAATTTTCAAATGTCATAACTTATTAAGGGATGCCTCCTCTTAGCCTCATCCTGAACCATTCCCTCTGCATGGCATTTACCCTGCAGAAAAAGCACATTAACACCTGAATCACATGTTCCAACCCACGAGAAATGTGGGTTGATATAAGTATGGCTTTTAGGTTGTGGACCAGAGTGTAAAAAAGAGCACTCAGTATTTCCATTATTGCTACTGAACTGCATAATAAGGTAACATAAACCGTATGAACAAAAGTATTGGGCCACCTACACATTGCCCCTAAGAGCTGTGGTCTGCGATCCAATAAGATTCGCAAGTCTAGAAGAGCTTAAAGAATATTTAATCTGAGCCCATTTGTGTGATGAGCAAACAGCAAGTCAGCTGGTTTCTGAATTAATACTGACATAACTTAAACTCATAGCAATCATGTTACTCTACCCGTTAACCTCATTTATGTTTTAATAAGGAGGACAAAGCTAAAAAAAAATGAAAAAAAAAACCATGACATATAGATTTGATGCCAGCACCATCGTCTCGGACTGCATAAAAGGGCTTGTCACCAAAAGGTCAGTGTTTGAGCTCATGTGTCAAGTTAAAAGGCCCTTGTGTAAAACCCTCAAACCGCCTCTTCCTTGCTCATTGTCAGATATTTTTAGTATACATCAGCAATATGCAAATTGGCCAGTTTGTGTGTCCTCGTTGGCAGGCAGCCGGCCCGCTCTCGGTTTGTTTTTTCAGTTTTGGAAACTGTTCAAGGGCAGCAGCAGCAGTTCAGAGGTTTGAGAGTCAGACTTCGCCCTGGATGGTTGCCCATTTTAAATCAAAGGAAAATTAATCGTCACCATTATATCTAAATGGCGCTTTGTGTCAATATTCCATTGTGCTGCTTTACTGTTGTTATGTTACCTGTATGTTGATAAAGATGTTGGCAATGCCCAGTTTCCTTTAGAAATATTAGTTGTGCTGCTAACCGAGCATGTGATGTTAAGAACTAAACTTTTAATATGCTAAATCTGGCTGAAAGTTAGCAACCCTGCTGAGGATCTTTCAGGATCATATAGAAGACAAACCATCTAGACTTTAATGCCCTTGCAACTTGGGTACTTAGCAGGTATGTTCCTGGGAAGTCTGTGAGTAATAATTGCTGTCCAATCCACAATTCATCAGGGGGCCTCAAGGAGAATTTCTACAGACATCCAGAGGGTCTACTTAGGGTGCAGACAAACAGGTTTTTCTTCAGATTACAAATAGGTATATCCAACAGCAATATAAAAGGGAAAACATAAGATACAACTGTAACTAAATTACTTTTTCTATTTGTTACAACCTAAAAACATCAGAAAACTGTGTTTTTGTCCATTTAAGGTGTACAGACCCAAAGTTAACAGCTCAGTGTTGATATAATAATGTGTTTGGCAGAATACTTGTTATAGCTACTGTAATTTACTAGCCCTCCAAATGTAACAAATAATTCCCAACTGCAAATACTATTAAGAACAATTTAGAAATATCACAGTGGGGCTGGAGCCTATCCCAGGTGTCATAGAAGAGGCAGGATAAACCCTGGACAGGTTGCCAGTTTACCACAGGGCCAACACAGAGAGATAGACAACCATTCAAACCTATGGTCAAATTAGAACTAGCTAATTAACCTAACCCCCTGCATGTCTTTGAACAATGGGAGGAAGCCGAAGTGCCTGGAGAGAGCCTATGCGGGCAACTAGAGAATGTGGTCAGGGAGTTTGAACCTAAGACTTTCTTGCTGTGTGGTGACAGCGCTAACCCCACCACCACGATGCCTCAGAAACATCACTTTGAGAAATATAGCCAGTGCTCAGTCCATAATTGCAGAAACATTTACATGGGGGACATCTGACTTCCCTTTTGATTAAGGACATGGACATAATCACCATGTCACCTATTGGTTTATGTACTTCTGAATAAGTTAACATATTTACATGACTGCATGGAAACTAGCAACGAGGGACCACAAGCCAGTGTACTCATAGTGCTGATCTCTAGTCCAAATAAATGGTGAGGGTTGTATCAAATAGGGCATCTGATGTAAAATCTTTGTCAAATCAAATACGTGGACCGATAAGAAGATTTCCATACTAGATTGGTTAACAATGATAGACTCCTGTGCTGTTGACTAGCATGGTGCTGGGGGAAACTATGCTTCTATGCAAGCATAGCATAGATGGTCATCACAGTAACGTCACAGACTGGTTTGTAAAGTCCATTTCTGGCTCTTAGACTGATTAAAATTTTTTAAAATGGACTTGAGTTGACTGAGGTCGGGTCCTAGTGCTGTTTTCCCATTGACTTCTATAGGATCAGTCTTTTTGTAACCACAGGGGCTGCCCTCTGGTGGCCACTAAATAGAGTGCAGGTTTAAGGCACTTCCGCGTTTGCTTGGCTGTTCAGATCAAGAAGCATGTAGGTTTTTATGCACCATACACCTCAGCTCTTGGGGATCCTGCTCTGGAACTTTATGTTATCTGCCACTTCGTCACTGTGGTTGCTAAAAGCATCCACTTTACAATAATGCCACTTACAGTTGACTGTGGAATATCTACAAGGGAAGAAATTTGGCAAGCTGATACGTTGCAGTAGTAGCGTCCTATTACAGTACCATGTTCTAATTCAGTGAGCTCTTTAGAATGATCCAGTCTTTCACAGATGTTTATAGGCAGAGTGCATAACTAGCTAAGTCAGGGGTGGCTACAAAAAGATTTCCAACTCACTAGACTCACTAGACTGAACTCATGGAGTTCAGTCAAATCGAAATCGAAGGAGTATGGCACTTGTTTAAATCTGCCTAGAGCTGGCAGTCCTCACAAATTAAGTGACCGGGAAAGAAGCCTGGTGAGGGAGGCCAACAAGACACCCACGACCACTCTGAAGGAGTTAAAAACTTCAGTGGCTCAGATGGGAGAGACTGTACATACAACAACTGCTGCCCAGGTTTTTCACCAGTCAAATCTGTATGGGAGAGTGGCAAAGAGAAAGCCACTGTTGAAAAAAGCTCATATGAAATCACTCCTAGAATTCACCCAAAGGCATGTGGGAAACTCCAATATCATTTGGAAGAAGGTGGTCTGAAGAGACAAAAATTGAGGATTTGGCCATCAGACTAGACGCTATGTTTGGCAAATGCCAAACACTGTACATCATCACAAACACACCATCTCCACCGTAAAGCATGGTGATGGGAGCATCATGCTCTGGGAATGCTTCTGAGCAGCAGGCCCTGGAAGGCTTGTAAAGGAGAATATGAATGCATAAAAATATCCCCAAATGCTGGACTTGAAAAGAGTTGTGCATGCCCAGTTCCTGACAGAGCTTGAGCTGTTTTGCAAGGAAGAAAAGAGAAAAATTGCAGTGTCCAAATGTGCCAGCCTGACGGAGGCATATACATACACACTCGGTGCTGTGCAAAAGGTATTTCTACTAAATACTCACCTAAAGGGGGAATCACTTATTTTACCTTTTACTTTTTTAACTAACTGACATTAGTTTGTAAAACTCTGTTTTCACTTGACATGAAGGAAGATTTTTTGCAAATTCTTGGCAAAAAAGCCAAATTATATTGACTTCATTTATTAATACAATAAGAGTGAAACAGTCAAAGGAGGGTGAATACGTTTTACAGGTACTGTATAAGCAATTATACACATACACCAATTATACTTAAGCAATTTCCACCCAGGATTATTCAGAAGTATTCTGATTCTGATAACATACCATAATAGAATAGCACACAAAAGAATATGCTCCGGTTTCAATCAGACACCGTTCAGCAGGTGCAGAGTTAAAAACACTCCAAAAGGCATGGAAGGCTGTTTAGTTTAGTGATTTCACTTTGCTGGATTGACTCTGAGCACTTTAAAAAAAAAAGTATGATACAAAGCAGGTAAGCTGTGAAAAAAAAGGTAAAACAAAAACAAAAAACAAACAAAAAAAATCACCCCAAGAGACTTGCAGATCTGATTGCTGCAAAAGGTGGCTCCACAATGTACTGACATTGAGGCCAGTTTAGACTATTTTGTGTACATTTTTTTGCATTAAAATCCATTTAGTTTGTTTTTAGTTTAATGGCATTTTGCAGGTTATAGTGTGGAAAAAATAGGGAGGTGAATACTTTTGCAAGCCACTGTACCTGCAATAAAGTTTGGGTTTTTTTGACTCAGTTGTACAAACCAATGTTAGCTGTATGCTATAGAGTCTTTGACTGATTCCTTGTTTCACTTTAGCTCAGCCCTTTAACTCACCACAAAAACTCCTGCCTCATATTTGTAAAAACTTTGCTTTAACACTCATTTTCATTTAGCCTGCAGCTCTCTGGCATTGCATAAAATCATCATAGTAATAAATGAAGCATCATCACTGCTCCCACAATGCTCTATGAGTGCTGTTCCTCTTCCGTCTCATCAAACTTCCCATCCCCCCCATTCCAATCCCACTGGGGGAGTAATCACCCTCTGGCCCCTCAACCCTCTCAATAACATACTCATGGTCAATCTGCTGGACGGAGAAATCCCCCCTCTCGCCAGATTACAGTGCCGGCCGGCTGGGATTAGTTTTGCACTACAAGCAGAGTGCTAAGCAGCTAAGGCAGCAAAACAACCACACCAAGAACATCTTCTCCCCCATTCATCACGTGTCTCTCCTCAGCCTGGAGAACGCAGACACTTTACTGCACTGTGTAGTAAAATGCTTGTTGAAACACCCTAATGGCTTACACTGTACCGTATGTACTCCTAATTTTAATTTGTCGGTTTGTTAAAGTTTTTCCACTCGACACACAGTCAGTTAAACTTCAGTGTCCCATAGTGTAGTGGCTTACATGTTTGCCTTACAAGCAGAAGGTCCCTGGTTTGATTCCAGGTGGGGACATGAGCCCCTCTCACCATGAAGGGCTGTGTCAGAAAAGGGCATCCAGCGTAAAACCTCTGCCAAATTACCAGTGTTGTTTAATCTGTTGTGGCAACCCCTTGGGGAGAATACAAGGGAGCAGCTGAAGGTGCAGAGTCAGTTAAATTTCAGGGGTGTCAGTCCGTCCAGTTAGGAAGCATAAAGCATTGTGAATCAATTTCTCCTGCTTTCATGCAAATGAAAGTGGCAGCAAGAGTACTGGAGAGGCAACAACAAACAAATTACAAAAAGGGAATGGTTTTGCAGGTGGTGTCAACAGACTGTTGCTCTCTCCTTCTCTCTCCTGACTGACTTTTGCACTACAAGTAGCATCAAGGACACTGGCAAAGCATCTTCCAGACATGTTGTGCTGCAGTTCCTCTGCTACTTTGAAGGACCCCACCCATCCCTCCCTCAGCCTGTTTGCCATTCTGCAGTATTAGGACCCACACTGTGAGGCTCTGCAATCTCTTGTTCTACCAAGCTATCAGGACCCTAAGCTCCCTGGCATCTTCCAAATGCAAATGGGAATCACACAATGTCTATCCAACCTTTGCTTTTTCATCCATGCTATTTTGCATGTTACGGTATTCCGGCCATTGCAATACTTCACTGAGTGCTGCTATCTGTCTGTTGAAATGCAATATATTTTATTAAGAAAGTGTAAACAGGTACAATATAATACAATGTATAATGATGCAAAAGTACATATATACACTTAAATACAAAGGAGAACAATAAAATTAAGTTAAGTACAATAAAGTTAACAATACTTATTTCCATAGTTGACCTTGTTGTACTGTTTTATTGTGAACTGGCCTGCTGTCTGTCTGTTTACTATTTATTGTTGTATGTGTATGGTAGTGCATTTTGTACTGTTATGCACCTTGGATTGTCTGGAACAGTATTTTGTTCAGCTTTATACTCTGTATGCAGAAAAATAAAGATGACTTTAAATTTGGAAATGGTGACAAATGCTGGCTTGGGAGGTCCCCTGTGAATTTTTGCCTGGGGACCCTACAGTCTCCAGCAGAATCCCCACTGACCACAGCAGTTTTGTATACCTTACATTTTTACTTTTGCTGCTTTCCCTCTCTCACAAAGCACCCCAATGCTCCCCAATAGATACTAAAGCTGCAATCCTACCAAATGACAATGAAAAGGTTCAGACTTCAAATTTTTAGACATTGTGTCTTTCAAAATTTAGCTTGACATCAATTAATGACTGCATTTCGATGTGTGGACATATTTCACCATGCTGTCAGAATACGGGCAGACTGTCTGCAGCTTGGAGTCAAAAACTTATGTCAAACTACATTTAGTCCCATTTCAGAATCTTAAAGTATTGTCAGACTTCACTTAACCCTAGTCCTGCCAGCTATACGACCAGCTAGAAGACCAGCAGTGAATGAAAACACCGGAAGTGATCAATATATAGACAACTGGCAGAACACGAAACTGGGACATCAATATATTGAGATCCGGGCAGTACTAGGGTTAAATTTATGTCATCTCCGATAAGATCCCAGAGGTCCCAGCATTTTTCCATCAGTGTTCATCTGTCACTGATCAGTGGGTTATTCAGTTTAAATCAATTTTATTTTATTTATATAGCGCCAATTCATAACAAAAGTCAACTCAAGGCGCTTCACACTGTAAGGTAAAAACCTACAGTATTAGAGCGAAAACCCAAACAATCAGATGATCCCCTATGAGCAAGCACTTGGTGACTGTGGGAGGAAGACGTCCCTTTTAACAGGAAGAGACCTACAGCAGAACCAGGCTCAGAGAGGGGCACCCATCTGCCTTGACTGGTTGGGGGTGAGGGGAAGAAAAAGAGAGAAAGGAGAGCAAAAAGGGACACAGACTATGGGAGAGAAAGACAGCAGGAGCAAATAAATGTGAAAGAGTGAATAGAGGCGGGTGGAGAAGAAATGCCCAGCACATCATAAGAAGCCCCCCAGCAGTCTAAACCTAATGCAGCATAACTAAGCCCTAACTATAAGCTTGATCAAAAAGGAACATTTAAGCCTAATCTTAAATGTAGAGAGGGTGTCTGTCTCCTGAATACAAACTGGGAGCTGGTTCCACAGGAGAGGGGCCTGATAGCTGAAGACTCTTTTACACAGATTAATTTATGTAAACAGTGATGGCTACATTAATGTAAAATAAATATTATAGTGCAGGGGAACTACCTGACAGCTACCCTACTGTCCACAATCACAGAGTGAGAAATATGTAGCCTGTAGAATTTATTGTGAGCTTATAATTCATAATGTCCAGTGATCAGTCTTTACACTGACATTTATGACAGATTGATTACAAAAGTGCTATAAAATATAACAAATAACAAACTAACATCCCACTGGAATTTCATTTCTTTTAAAGACATATTTGTGAAAATTTATGTGCTCTGTGATGTGTTTTATCAACACTATGAATAAAGAAGTGAAAGGTGGAGCAGGAAGGAAGGAGTCAGAGGGAAACTCGCCAGGATGGAGGTTAGGCTCACCACATCTGTCTCCCTGGCACCGGTCTTCAAGGTTACGTTAGCTCACAGTTTCATTCATGTCTGAGTTAACAAAGTCATATTCTTTTTTACTAAATTTGGACCAGGGCCCAGGTTTTTGGTATTGTTGTCCACAGTTTTGCAGTGGAAAAATTTCCATTTTGTTCTTTTCATTGTAGGTCACAGCAATATACAAACACAGCAGGATTTCTATTTTCACCTCAGGACACACAAATTTTTAAGTAGCGCTATTTTAATATGTAGAATGTAAAACCTTGAACTCTTAAAGTCATGGAGAGCATTCACTTTGATAATAGTTCTTACTTACTCTAATTAAGGTTTTACATTTCAGACCCACTCCTCTTTACAACATTTCTTCAGTTCATTGAGGTTTTTGTGCATTCATTTATGTGCAGCTCTCTTGAGGTTCCACCACAGCATTTCAATCGTGTTGAGGTCTGGACTTTGACTGGGCCTTTGCAACAGCTTAAATTTTTTTTTTCAGTGATTCTATTGTGGATGTTCTGGTGTGCTGTGGCTCATTGTCCTGTATCATGAACCAGCTTCGGCCAAGCTTTAGCTGTCAGACTGAAATGGCAGTAAATCTGACTTAACTGAGTTGTTTTGAGCAATTTATCTTCATTGCTGAGAAATTCAAAAATAATACAAGAAATTTTTCAAAGTGACTGGGAAAAGTTCAGATAACATGACTACGTAATAATATTAAAAGTAGGTTAGAAGTCTAAAAAGGTTTATGGCATCTTATTTCCTTTACTCTGTATTTTATTCAAACTTCATGGGCATCTATGCATGTTTTATTTACAACAATTGCTAACATACAGTATTTATGAAAGGAAAACTATGCATTTTGCAGTTTAAATTACAAATGTACTGTTCAAGTCAAATGTGGAATAAAAGAGATCTGATTACATGCATTTTTCTTCCACAATAGCTGGCTAAGCCTGTGACGTCATTACAAACTGTAATTTACACATTGTGAATGCATTACGTACAGATGTTCTGAAGCAATGTCCCTAATCCCAACACAAAAGCGGGAGACAGATTATCTAGTTTCTCCCCATGGAGCCTCTAGTTTGTGAAAAACAAGAACATGACAACAGGACATAAAGTAACAACCCTCATCTTTAGATTACTAATCCAAAATCCATCAGTTTTTTCACAACCTTTGAGGGATTTAGAGTGCTTTACTAGTCATGTTTTTTGTTCCTTTTTGTTTCTTGGAAATGACATATATGCTCTTCTTGTTCAGTTTTTATTTCCTCTATATTAGCATCTCTTCACTGGCCTGTTAAATTTAAGATTTGAACTCAAAATCCTCCTTAAATAGGAAGTCTTGAATAATTAGACACCAGCCTATTTTAAAGACCTTGTAGTTCCATATTTTCTTAATAGAGCACTTCACTCTAATAGTTCAGGCTTATTTATGGTTCCTAGAGTTTCTAAAAGTAGAATGGGAGGCAGAGCCTTCAGCTATCAAGCCCCTCTCCTGTGAAAACAGGAACCCTCTCTCTACTTTTAAGACTAGGCTCAAAACACTTTTTGATTACATTTGATTACGCTTTCCTTTTTCTCTTCTTTTTCACCTCACCCCACAACCAGTCAAGGAAGATGGCTGCCCCCTCCCTGAGCATAGTTCTGCCAGAGGTCTCTTCCTGTTAAAAGGGAGTTCTTCCTTCCCACCACTGCTGAATGGTGTTCACAGGAGATTATCTGATTGCTGAGGTTTTCTCTGTAATACTGTATAAAGCACAATAAGGGAACTTTTGTTGTTACTAATATATAAATAAAATTTACAGCACTAAGTTCAATAGTGCTGTCACATGACCGTAAGAGGTCTTGGGTACAAATCCACCAGCCAGCCAGCTTGAACCCACCTGTGTGGAGTTTGTATGCTCTCTTTGTGTGTGGGTAGGTTCTCTCTAAGTACTCTGGCTTCATCCCACAGATCAAAGATATGCAAAGGGATTAGGTTAAAGGGCAACTCTAAATTGCTGGTAGTTGTGAACATTTGCGTGAAAGGTTGTCTGTCTCTATGTGTAGGCCCTGTGATGGAATAGCAACCTGTCCAAGGTGTGCCTTGCCACTCTCCCTATAACAGTTGGGATAGGCTCGTCTCCCCATGTACTGTTTTGTACAGTTTTTTTGTACTTAATTGGTAATAACTGGTATTATGGGTCATGATTGTTTTATGGAAAGGAACTTTTGACACTCATTTTTGTCATTATCCTAACTTTAGTATAAATGTGCAATTTCTGTCCCCCAGAAGATTTCTGAATACAATGCAAATTTTATTTCAGTATACACTAACCAGTCACTTCATTGGGTATATTTTTCAACTGTTTGATTAGATATTTGTATTAACAGTCAGTCACCTGGCAAAGACAAAAGAGGGGGAGAGGGGGAAAGTGTGTTAGGAGGCAGAGAGAGAGAGGAAAGGTAAGAGGGTGGATGTGAGAGTGGGGACTTTAAATGTAAGGACTATGACTGGTAAAGGGAGAGAGCTGGCTGATATGATGGAGAGAAGGAAGGTAGATATACTGTTTGTGCAAGAGACCAGGTGGAGGGGAAGCAAGGCCAGGAACATTGGAGGTGGATTCAAACTGTTCTACCATGGTGTAGGTAGGAAGAGAAATGGAGTAGGGGTCATCTTGAAGGTGTTGTGGAGGTGAAGAGTGTCAGACAGAATGATGACTTTGAAGCTGGAAACTGAAGGTGTGATGCTGAATGTTGTTGGTGCATATGCCCCACAAGTTGGATGCCAGTTAGAAGAGAAAGAGGAATTCTGGAGTAAGTTGGATGAAGTGGTAGAGAGTATTCCCAGGGGAGAGAGAGTGGTGATTAGAGCAGACTTCAATGGGCATGTAGGTGAAGGGAA
>VUQH01059528.1:0-12285 GCA_015106775.1 Etroplus canarensis | reverse complement strand
CTGTGGAACCAGCTCCCAGTTTGTATTCGGAAAGCAGACACCCTCTCTACTTTTAAGATTAGACTTAAAACTTTCCTTTTTGATAAAACTTATAGTTAGGGCTTAGTTATGCTGCAATAGGGTGCTGGGGTGCCTCTTATGCTGGGCATTTCTACTCTATCCACCTCTTTTCACTCCCCATGCATTTATTTGTTACTGCTGCATGCCATTAAATGTTGTTTTCTCTCTCCCATAGCCTGTGCCTCTCTCTGCTCTCCTTTCTGTCTTCTCTGTCCCCTCACCCCCAACCTGTTGAGGCAGATGGCTGCCCCTCCCTGAGCCTGGTTCTGCTGGAGATTTCTTCCTGCTAAAAGGGAGTTTTTCCTTCCCACCGTTGCCAAGTGCTTGCTCATAGGGGATCATCGGATTGTTGGGATTTTCCTTTTAACACTGTTTTATCTTTACCCTACAGTGTGAAGTGCCTCGAGGCGACTTTTGTTGTGAATTGGCGCTATATAAATAAAATTGAATTGAATTGAATTGAATTGAATTAAAAGAGTAGAATGAAAATAAGCTGAATATCAAAGATATAATAAAATCTATTTTGAACTCTACAAGGAAAGTGTCACTGTAGGGGTTTACACATTCATCTTACAAGTGAAAAGTCCCTGGTTCGAGTCCAGGTGGCGACACAAGCCTCTTTCACTATGGAGGGTTGCGTCAGGAAGGGCATCCAGTGTAAAAGCCCTGCCACATTACCAATGCGGATTAATCCGCTGTGGTGCCCTCTTGGGGAGAATACAAGGGAGCAGCTGAAGGTACTTTTTTACAAACTCTACAAGAAAAGCCCACAATATAAATGAGTCACTGACAAAGTGAGACACATCATTCCACAACTGAGGAGCCCTAACAGCAAATACTTGATTAAATTTTGTCTTTAGATGTGAGGTGGGAACAGATAACAGGTATCTGCCTGAGAAAGACAGCAGTTCCAATATATATTCTGGAGCCAGGGCATGAAGGGCTTTAAAAGTGAGAAGTAAACTCTGAAAATCTCCCCTAAAACAAACAGGGTAATAGAGTCAGTCAAAACTGGTGCAATATGTTCACTTTTCTTGGTTTTTGCTGCTGCATTTTGAACAATTTCAAGCCTATAAATTGATTTCTGATTGATCCCTGTTGTAAGGCTATTACAGTAATCTAACTGAGAGGAAATAAAAGGATAAACAATTGTCTGAGTAAAACTCAGTATTGATTGTATCCTCGCAAAAGCACTCAGGTGCTATATAAGGATAGTTTTATGGTCCTGATGTTTTGTATGCTTACTCTTTACTGGAACACTTATTATGTTATGAACAACATCTGTGCTTTTTTTTACTGTGGTAAGTCAAGATATCTGCAGTAGAAAAAGGTCTCAAAGGTGTTTTGTCCACCCCCATTTACATGAGGGACAGAATATCAAAGGCAACTTATATTGCAATCCAGTACAACATTGCTATAGGATAAATGCTTCTGTACCTCTGTGATACATATGAACATTATATTCTTCTCTAAAATGAGATTAAATGCAGGGTTATTGCATTAAATGTATCATTCATTTCATTCATTCCATTCTTTCTCACATTGTCCCCAGTGGGACATGTGGGTGCAATAAGTTTCCTCATGTTTGTGTTCTCGTTGCAGTTTCTGTAATTTAGTTTAGATTTTATGAGATGGAGTTGTTAGTACCATGCCCACCCTCCAGCCTGGAGGGCCAGATGATGTTTCCAACTGACCTCTTAGTCTGAAACTTTGCTCACCGTGGCTAAACCTTCCAGAGGTAAACCCTCACCAATAGCTTCAAGGGTTCCAACAAGGTACTCAAGCCTACTCACCATGGCAAGGTAACTGCACATGGGTATTGGATTAGATGTATATGTATGTGATTACAAAAAAAATAGTTGATAGCAAAAACAACTGGCACAAATGTCTAACTTCTTGCAGCTACAACAACCAGGGTAATGAAATCTGCCCGACCGGGATCACTAATCATCTTAGGTTCTCTTCGTGCGCATAATATGCAAAATTCTAGAGGAATTTCAGTATAATCTACTTCTGATTATGACTGTGACCAGTTTACATAAATTAACTTGTATAGTAACCCTACATCACAGCCCCAGGTATCCTGTTATATAGTTATGTATTACGGAGAGCAAGAAGCAAAAGTCAAACAAGTGTGAAATTATAGAAATGTGAAGAAACTATGTGCTCCTTAAATAACTCTAGAGAGACCTTAATTATCCAACCTAATCATTGTGCATATTTTGTCTTTTAAAGCACCTCCTCATAATAGTTGAACTTTTTATTTGTATATAAGGGGATTCTTATTCTACATGGTTTTCAGATCTTTGGAGTTCAACACTCAAAGAAACCTTAAAATTAGAGATTAATTGCAAAGAGAATAACAACCACCATGACTGCCCATATGAGATCTGCAAATAAATTAAATGGAATTCAAGGGCCTGTAGTCTTCGGGGCTGTTAATTTTAAGCTGATCGGATATTCAAAAGTTGAGCCTGAAGTTATCTTAGGTACTGGCACTGAAATTAATGAGGTTTAAATCATTTAAACAGTAAGTCAAAAAGACTCTCAAAGCCACTTTTTCATTTAGTTTATTTTCAGCTCAGTACACACACTGAAAGAACGTCCACTGGAAGAATAGTTTTGTGAAATCAGTAGGAATGTGTTTACACCAATTTAACCACTTTAAAAAAAATCTTGGCATTGTCAACCTTTAGTACATTTAAAGTGTTGTGGGTGAAATTGTTGTTATAATTATATTTCCCTTTGCAACTTTTTTCTCCACACAACAACATATGTTGATGCCAAACAGCACAACATTAAAATAAAGAAGATCCAACGTAGAGTCACCCACCAACTAGATAAAACAAAGCAAAATAAATGAAATGGTACTAGAATCAGTTGCTTTATGAAGTTATTTTTTTACTTTATTGTATATATTTAAAGTTAGTGAAGGTTTAATGTTTAATATGTCACATATAGGAAACAGTATAATTTTCTTAGACTCCTCTCACCATATTTCTTCTTGTTCCATTATCAGTGTTTGTGTGGTGGTGGCTGGGGTTGTCACTGTGGTTAAGAAGACTTGGCATTAAAAATCCACAAATGCTATCCAGAATAACAGTATTCGACTTTCTTCTAATAATGGCAGTACAAAGCACTTCAGAGCATTTTCAGGTGGTTTCACTAGCTGCCAAGAAACAATCTAAGCCAAATAATACGAATTAATTGCTCTGAAGTTTTTGGATTCAAAGTGGAAAAAGTAAAATATGAGAAATAATATGAGTTATTGGCATTTTTGTGTAAAAATATAAATATGTGCTTTCAAAATCTTGAAAACGTTTTTGGAAAAATGTATCCTTATATAGTAAGGTCCATAAATTTTGGGATAATTACACCTTTTTTGTGGTATATTTGCCTCTGTACACCAACACAGTGAGTTTTAAATCAAGCAATTTAAAATTCACGTGATTGAAATGCTGACTTCCAGCTTTAATTCAGTGAATTTGATAAAAGACCTTCAGTAACTGTTATGGAATTACATACATTTTTATACATAGTCCCCCATTTTTAGAGACTCTAAAATAATGAAATTTTGCTATCTTGCTGATATTTTCATTTTGGTGTTTCAATTTAATAAAGGGCTCTTAAAGAGTTTAATTGAAAAGCTACCAAATGCAAGTTTAACACTTGTAACCAACTCTAGATGTTTTAGCTGCTTTGATTGCCTTGCAATAGCAAGAGAACAGGCCACACCCAGCCATGAAACTGGTTTTCAGTCAATGTTCAGCTACTTCTGAGGCTCTGAAAATAAGGGTATTACAGTATGTATAAAAATGGCTGTAATTCCTAAACATTTAATGCAAATTTTTTGTCAAACCACTTAAGTTAAAGCTGAAAGTCTGCACTTCAATCGTATTTTGACTGTTTGATGTAAGAGCCAATAAGATGGTGTACAGAGGTAAAATTACATGGACCTAGGTGTAGGTACGAGTTCCTGGCATTTTCTACTTACAACACTGGAGGACAAACACTGAAATCTAAAAACTGGTTTGAGATTTTTCAGATTTATCTAAATAAAACACAGTTCTGAAAAGCTTATTAAATTCTCAACTGTTTCATCAAGACTGTCTGGGTTTGGTGGTTGGATCATATTTGATTTGGCTCTGTTCAAGCAACATAAACAAACCTCATAATGAGATTTTGATTAAGATTTTGCTGAACTGTTATTATCTCAGATGAACCCACCAGAAATTATTTTAGTTGTAATTATAAAAATCTGAGTGAGAAGCAATCAAGCAGAGCGGAAAACAACATGATTTCAAGGCAACCAGCATTAATTTAGTATAGTTTAGCCAAAATCTTGTCAATTTTAGAGGGAGCACTCTAGCTCGTCTTTCTAGGTTAGTCATAGATTTACATTTTTAAAGGTTAGTTATCAATCTGTACAAAGAAAGAATCTAAAGAATCAGTAATAGCACATGTGATGATAGAAAGTTTCTTAAGCTAAAGTATACCTGCTTGGGAGACAATGAGTTTGACACCAGTGAAGATATTTCTTCCAGATTTGGCGATGACACACCAGTACTTGTCTTCATCGCTTCGTCTCAGTGAAGTCATAGTCACAGTGAAGACTCCAGCGTCCTTATCGTCAAAAATGAAGCTTCTGTCATTAGAACGGTTCTTTGGTGTTTTCACCACTATCTTACACAGCTCATATATCGCTCCTTTGCACCAGTACTTTGTAAATTCTTTGAATTCAAGGTTATACTGACAAGAGACTGTCACAGAGCCTCTGTTTGTTGCTTTTACCACTTTTGGAGCCGAAAGCTGAAGGGACTCCACTGCATGCCCCATTAGCCACAACAGACAGAAAGCTGGACCTGCAAAATGCAAAAACATTTCACATGATATGTTACTCAGATCAATTTATAAGTGAAGAAAAATGCAATGCAAGATTAGTATTTTTTTCAAAATTACCATTAAATAAGCAAACAAATATTCTAGATGTCCTCATAGTGGTTATCAAAGGAACAATGGGAAGTAGAACCAAAATATGTGACATTTAGTAGTTTCCTCATAGACCCACTTCTCTCTTGGGGTTGTGCAATGAACCAGCTTGTAGGGAAGCTGGCTGTTAGAAACAGCTATTTGCAGAGGTGAGCCAACTAGGAGGAATCTCTGAAACGTCTCTTCTGGAAAAATATACAGATGGGTGACAAATCAGAGGAAGTACCTTAACCTTTTAACCTCACAGTGATTGAATCTTTTGGCAGGTTTTCAGTTGCATTTGTTCCCTTAGAGTGAAGGGTCACTAAAAATCAATTCAAATTTGATTTGAGGGATCACCTTTATCCTATAATGAATTTCTGTCCGGCTGGGAGTGCTCCCTTCTTTACAAAAGGCACAAGGGGGTCACTGAATGGTTTTAGGAGTAGGAAAATGATGTGCTAAAACCTTCACAGTCACTGGCTCTCAACCTAATTGAGCACATATTAGTAATTCTTGGACTTATGTGTTAGAAAAAGCTTTTCACCACCACTATCAAAACACTACACTAAGTCTTTCAAATATCTTTCAAAAGAGTACTGTTTCATCCCTCAAGTGCAGTTCAAGAGACTTGTGGAAGGATTGCCAATGCACAGTGAAGCTGTTCTGTTGGCATGTGTTGGCCTAACTCCATTAATCTCCTTCCTTTAACGTCATCTGTTCATTTGTATAAATAAATAAATAAATAAATAAAGGAATTGTGCACACACTCACTCTAGTTCAAGTAACTTGAGTGTTGAGTTTACTCTCATTCGTTTTGCCCTCAAAACAATAAAATGTTTAAAACAGTTGAGAGTAAGGTCACCAATGATGTGTCCTCATACCACTAAATGTAATCCGGTGGCACTCACATCACACCTTATGAAGACTCTGGAGAGGCTTTTCCTTAACCTCCTCAGGCCTCAGGTACAACATACTCAGGACACCTTACAGTTTGCCTATTGGGCAGAGGTTGGTGTGGAGGATGCCGTCCTCTACCTCCTACACTGAGCCCGTTTGCATCTGTACAAGGGAAGTGGCATGGTTAGGATTCTTGGATTTTTCAAGTGCCTTTAATACGATCCAGGCCCTTGTACTCCAGGACAAACTCACCAAAATGCAAGTGGGCTCTGCCTGGTTGCTTGGATTTCCAGCTTCCTCACTGATAGACCACAGTATGTCAGGATGAAGGACATCATGTCTGACACTGTGGTCAGCAGCATAGGAGCTCCTCAGAGGACTGTGCTGTCCCCTCTCCACTTCACACTGTACACCTCAGACTTCTGCTACGACTCTGAATTATGTCATATCCAGAAGTTTGCAGTTGACACAGCCATCATGGGGTGTATCAGGGATGACCAAGAGGAGGAGTACAGGAGCCTGGTGAGGAGCTTTGTTGTCTGGTGCCACATGAACAACCTGCAGCTCAACACCTCAAAGACCAAGGAACTGGTCATAGACCTTGGGAGGGCCAAACCAAGTCCTAGACCAGTTTTGATTGAAAGAGAGGAGGTGGAGGTTGTGGAGACCCACAAATACCTTGGGCTTTGGCTGGACAACAAGCTGGTCTGGGCAAGCAACACAAGGCAGCTGTATAAGAAGGCCCAGAGCAGACTGTATTTCCTGAGGAGGCTGTGCTCTTTCAACATCTGCAGGAAGCTCCTGTTCATGTTTTACCAGTCTGTGGGTGCCAGAGTCCTTTCCTATGCTGTGGTGTGCTGGGGTGGCAGCATATGAAAGGCTGACCTATCCAGGCTGAAAAAGCTGATCAGGAGGGCTGGCTCGGTGGTCGACATGAAGCTAGACTCTCTGGCGACAGTGGCAGAGAGAAGAACAATAACCAAACTGCTGGACATTCTGGACAACGCTAGTCATTCTCTGCACACTGTCATCAGCAACCGGAGAAGCATGTTCAGTGACAGGCTGCTCCTCCCAAAGAGCAAGACCAACAGACTAAAAAAACTCCTTTATCCCCCGGGCCATTAACCTGTTCAACTCCTCACTGAGGAGGAGGGGGAACAAAAAAGAAGAAGGACAGAGAATAGGGAGGAGCAGTCAGTCAGTTAGCCTGACCAACCGGAAAATTAGACAACATGACAATTTGTGCAATAGGACAATAACTGTGCAATATCGTGCAATAACCTTTTTGTGTGCAATAAAGCAACTGTGTTGGACTGTTCAAAATACCAAAAAATACTTAATACTGTTAAATAGTCTATATTACAACAAGACCACAGTATGCTTGCTAATTTATATTCTTGCTTAAATTCTTTTTATATTTATATAGTGTAGTTTTTTAATATAATGTATATTTAGTGGTGTGTTTTTATGGTGTGTGTTTTTATGGTGCTACACTGCTCCTGTAGTTTTAATTTCCCAAAGGGAAATCTATCTGTTTGTCTGTCCATCCGTCCTCTCGCTGCAACATTTTGAATCAACGGAAGGCTTTTTAGGGAGCTTTTAAGAACAGCCAGAGATCAGTGAATTACAATAATCAAGAAGTAATAAATGGGTTTTGACCTATTTTTGTCAGCGTCACTGTTATTTCTAATTTTGGCGATATTGCGAAGATGATAAACCTACATATTTGTTTAATGTGAGCATTAAAGGACATATTATGGTCAAAAATGACTCCCAAGATTCCTCACAGTGTCACTGGAGGCCAAAGTAATGCTTTCCAGAGTAAGTATCTGTTTAGAGTGTTTCTTAGGTTTTTAGGGGCAAATACAATAACCTCAGTTTTGTTGGAATTTGAAGGTAGAAAATTACAGGCCATCCAGGTCTTTTTGTCTCCAAGACATGCCTGTATTTTAACTACTTGATTAATGTTTCTGTTTCTATCCCGTATGTCAGGACAAGATTAAGAGTGAGATTGAAATGGCGAGTGGGTTCATTTACATTTTGTGAAAAGCCACTTGAGTCTAATAATGAATTAAATGCAGTGTTAAGGCTGTCATTTTCAACATCTACATGAATGTTAAAATTACCTACTATAATTATTTTACCTGAACTGAGCCTTAAATCAAATAAAAGGCAGACAATTCATATAAAAACTCTGAATAAGGGACTGACGAACGATAGACAACAACAAGTAAAGCTTGTTTTTGAGAATTCCAGTTAGTGACTAAGTGAAAGAGTAAGACCTTAAAATTAATTGTAAGCCTAGATATTTGGTTGATCAGTAAGGTAGGGTTCGGTGTCCCACGTAGTGTAGTGGTTTACACATTCACCTTACAAGTGAAAGGTTGTTGGTTTGATTCCAGGTGGAGACACAAGCCCCTCTCACCATGGAGGGTTGTGTCAGGAAGGGTATCTGGTGTAAAACCTCTGCCAAATTACCAATGTGGAGTAATCTGCTGTGGCGTCCCCTTGGGGAGAATTCAATGGAGCCCCGAAGGTGCGTTTTTTAGAATGTAGAGGGGAGTATACCTTATTTCATTATAATACTCCTGCTTCCATTTTTCGCTTTAAATTACAACTCTGGCTAGATATTTGGTTGATCGGTAAGCTAGAGTTAAAGATTGGTGTCACTCCTCCTCCTCGGCCTGCGCTTCAAGGATTTTGGCAATTAGTATGGCTCGGAGGAGTTGATTCATTTAAACTCACCTGCTGAATGAAGTTTCACATGAATTAACATATCGCAGATTTTATTTTTGTTGTATTTTGGAAAATATCAACTCCTCTGGAAATTTGATCTATATTCAGTTCCATTGTAATTATGTTCTGCCCATTCTAAAGAAATTCACCTCAAGGCACTTAATATTGTAAGGTAAAGACCCTACAATATCAGAGAGACAACCCCAACAATCACACAATCCCTTATGAGCAGCACTTGGCAGTGGTGGGAAAGAAGGACAGGAAAAGGCATGGGCAGCCATCAAGTAATTTCCCTCCGGGGATTAATAAAGGATTCTGATTCTGTTTCAACTGGTTGAGGGGAAAGAGATGAAAGCATGGAGAGCATAGAGAGACCAGGACAACACAAACTATGGGAGAGGGAAGACAAAGTTTAATGATATGTAGTACTGTTATATAAATGCACGGGGTTGAAAAGACGTAGGTGGAGAGGAAATGCTCAGTACATCATGAAAAGTCCCCCAGCAGCCTGAGCCTACCACAGCACAACTCAGTAATGGTTCAGGGTCACCTGATCCAGCCTGAACTTTAACTTTTATCAAAAAGGAACATTTGAAGTCTAAGCATAAATATAGAGAGTGTCTCTGTCATGAACTGGTGCCACAGGAAAGTGCCCTGATAGCTGATGTCTCTGCCTCCCATTCTACTTTTAGAAACTTTAAGAACCACAAATGAGACTGCACTTTGAGAGGGAAGTGCTCTGTTGGGATAATATGCCACTATGAGGTCTCTTCAAGACTTTCTATGTGAGGAGAAAGATTTTAACTTTTAATTTTAAGTCACATCATAAAAGACAGTTTCTCCAAACTGAGAGAACCACACATGTTGTAGGAGAATTATAATGTCCACTCTTTAACAGTACTTCCTGCCCAACATATTTGAATCATAATTAAATGCCACCTTCGTGTAGTGTCAGATGGCCAGGCAGTTAATATTTATTATGAAATCTCAAAATAGAACAGCACGACATTCTGCCAACCAAATAAATAAATAAATGAACAGTTAAATATCTTCCAACTAGTTAGACAAAGGAACTAGTCTGCAACCCTAAATCAGATAAAGAATAAATCCCAGGGGGGACATTGCTTAAACATTTGTAAGGCTGACAGCTTGGAAGCTCAGCTGAGACTTCTAATAAGAATTGATACCTTTTATCAGTGTTATTGGCACTGATTAATACTTTAAGAACTCCTGTCCTATTCCTAAAGTGGTTGGTATCATTTTCAAGAGGCCACGCTTTAAGAGCTCGGAGCGAGGCCCTACTAAGTTTGTTATTGATGAGCACCAGTGTAAATGTGGTTGAGGTGAATGAGGGTATGTTTCCTCTGCACAGGTCCTTTAGATACAAGCTACCCTTTACTGCTCATAATGAATCATATTTAAGCCTATTTCAGGAGAACAGATTAAGATAAAGACACTAATGGCTGAAAGGAGTTGGAATTAAATCAGTTGTATCTTAACTTGCTGGTTTTAGCTACACTTCTGCTGTGGGGATTTGAAAATATGTGTGGAGAGCATTTTTGTTTAACTCAGAGGTTTTGTGAAGCGTTTGACAAAGTGTCAACTTACTCAGCAAAAAGTCTCTGTATTTCTCTGTTATTTCTGTGCAATAAAAAGTAATTTAAAGCTCGAGTAAGCTAACCCACATTTCAACCTCCCACTTTTATGCTTCTCACCAGCTGCAGCACTGAGTGCACCGTGCAATGAAGTGGGTTCTTCGTGTAGGGTTCATTTCAGGGCAAGTTAACGTCAATAGTGACAATGCACGCAGTATAGGCCTGTCATGATAACCACAGAGACACACATATGTAAACTGTACTCTGCTTTTATGTTTATATGGCACAAGAATTTAAGCAGAGCTTATTAGTATTTCTGAGATATTTGTTGTATTACAAATATAATACAACTGGGCATATTCCCATATTTGCATACACTGCACACACTCAGTTGTTGTTGCGCTGTTCTTTAATTTAGGGACAGAGGGTTCAATTTTTGTTATCTTTTGTAACTATATAAGTTAAAGTTGGTTTTTGTCTCCTCCGCTTTGTAAGTCATGTTGCATTTTTTTAGGGAACCAATGAGCTTATCTGGCTGTGTTCTTCCCCTCATTGCTAGCTGAGCTAAATATTGCTGGGTTGGTTGGTTAGTGTTTGTGCCTGCAGTTGTGTCAGTGCAAGGTAGACTGTGATGGGATCTTGCTTGCTGAGTAAGTTGTCAGTACACACTTGTGCTTTTGCTTCTGTTGTAAAAAGTTGTATTACTGGGCTGCCCAGTACAGGGAGGAGTGGTACAAAGTCTGAAGGTATGGGCCTGAGGTCAAATTCCTCTCCACACACGTGCAGTTCTGCTACAGTAGTGCCAACGTTAGGAACCTAAGTTGATTTCAAGATAAAGAAGTGAAGAAATGACTTCCGCTGCAGGTTCTAATTAAGTTGTTAGGCCCACAGTGGATCTCCAGAACAGAGAGGCTAATATCCAATGGGGTAGAGTTGGAGTCCGGCCAACCACAGAACAAGAGACACTCTGGAGAAGCAGCTGAAAGATAAGGAGGCCACCATAATGTCTAGCAGAATGGAAATCAGCAGGGCAGGGGCTTTCTGAAGAGTAGAAAATGAACTATCAAAGCAAGAATGAAGGTTTTGGGGGTCGCATGTCGGTGTACTCTTAATGCCATTCTCAAGCCTAGTTAAATGGCAGAGTTGTGTCAGGAACAGCATCCAGGGTAAAAAATAAAACTGTGCCAGATCATATGCTGATTCAACTACTGTGGCAGACTCCTTGGGGGAATAGGGAGAACATACTTTTATTATTATACTCATTCTTGAAGGGGGGTTAAAATGAGCTACCTAAGATACTTGGAAAAGTCCATGTTAGAGAAACACTGGCTTCATCTTTCAGTGAACCCAAGTCATTGATAGGAGGACTGCTGGTAAAGTATCGCATGTTGCAGTCTTCATTATTAATGATTAGCCTTTCTGTTGATAGCATGCCACTATCCCTGTGTGTACAGGTCAGGACTCCTGAGAGCCAGAGGGGCAGTTTCACAGAGAGACCAGAGGAGTTCCCAGACTCTGAAGACCAACATGAGGCTTCCTGTACGCTGGGCAGCACACAGGTGATGTTTACACAGCACAAAAGTCTTACTGTTCTCTGTGAACAGTGGTGGTTAGAAAGGCATCTGACTTGCCCTGAGAGTCTTAAAAGAGAGTAGCAGTACAGTATCAGTTCTGGTGTCCTTTTGGGACCTCATGAAAGCATTTTGACAGAAGCAAGCAACGTCAAAAAAATAAAAGGAAAATTCCTGTGGAATGTGTGTGTCATACTTTTGAAGGATATTAGTTACTGGCTGATTTTGTCATCTCAACATGAGGATTGCAATAAACCAGCCACAGGGGCCCACAAGCCAGTGTAGTCCTAGTGCCGGTCCCAAGCCCGGGTAAATGCTGAGGGTTGCGTCAGGAAGGGCATCCGGCGTAAAAACTGTGCCAAATCAAATATGCAGATTCATAACACGACTTCCATACCGGATCGGTCGCGGCCCGGGTTAACAACGACCGCCTCCGGTGCCGTTAGCCAACAGGG
>VUQH01059526.1:0-16353 GCA_015106775.1 Etroplus canarensis | reverse complement strand
ACACACACACACACACACACACACACACACACTTTCCCCTGACTGAGCACTTTCCATGCAATGAATGTGGACCATTTAGTCTCTGATCTGTAATAAAAACCTGCTGCTGATTAACTGGCCAGACGAGTTCCAGAGAATCAACGTCAAACAGCACTGAACTCCTCTGGAGGCTCAGCGTGGGAAAGCGAGCCTCTGAGACACCTTCAGCCCACAACCTTACTCCTGGACAGCCTTTACTCACCCAACCACAGAAACGGTTTAAACACGATCACACCGACAGGACAGCAAAAGAAGAATCCAAAAAGAAAAGGTCAAAAAAAAAGAAGGTTTTAGCACAGAATAAATGCGACCCTCTGGCTGTGACTCTGCTGTGCAGCGCTGCAGGCTGGGCTGATGATGGTGATACTGCGGTGACCTTACAGGATGTCTGCCTGTTGAATTTAAAGATCTCACTGCCATCTGGACCTGCCTGTACAAACGTATCCAGTGCAGACTGAAAGAGAAGCACTTGCTTCTGGGCAGCTCAAACAGTGTAATGAAGCTGAATGGCGGCGCGGCTCTTACCCTGTGCAGGTCTCCCTGTATGCCGTTGTCCAGGATTTTGGCAGCCAGCTGGGCCTCTGTCAGCTGTGGCCGCAGGAAAGGAGGCTGCACACACACATTCTGCACACCTTTCTTCCTGCCCAGGTACCTGCAGAGAGCATCACAATCACTGCCCACCAGCACACACTCTAAGCTCTGTTCACATGTCAAATGCTTCCCTCCACTTCTTCTGGGAAATATTTTGCTGCAGTGCTGCTGATTGTTTGTGTGTTTCTGATCACTGACTCTACACACGTAGTCTTCCCTACCCAAAAACCCAAGGAAATAAGGTCTGGGTTCAAACCCAGCTGGATTTCCCTTTAACGTTAATGAAGCCTAACCTGCACGCTGAAAATGAACAGTGGCTGATGTGCATCATTAGGATACACTGAACTAGCAGCTGACTTTTACAGCCATTTGCCACAAATTATTTGTTCCAAATAATAAAGTCCTGATTGACAGCTCAGAGCTTAATGAGCTGGAAAAATGACTGGCTGCATATTTAACAGGCTACAGTCAGCTGATCGTTTCTTACAAAAACAGATCACTGGCAGCCGAAGGCAAACGTTACAGCACGACGTGTTGCGACGTGTTTTACCGCACCTGGCAGTGAATCTCTGGGTTTTAGACTGCTGGGCAGAAGACGTCACTTTGATGTCAAGTTTTTACTTTCTTTCCAATCACATCGCATGCTTGAGCAGGAACTAACCTCCCTGCTGTCTTTGAGACACTTTTTGAACCATATAACAAAGTGCTCAGACCTACCAGGTACTACACTTCTACTTCAAGTGTCGCTGTTACAAAATGAATGATGTCATTTTGTATAGTGCTCAGAGCTGTGAATGTCCCCTGCAGTTAAATACTGGCGTTTAAAATGAAACGAGACCTCCGAGACTCAGATTGTAACGATCTGAGTTTAACAAAGGCGGAAAACAGAATCCCAGTCGTGAGTTTGTGTCTGTGTGTGACAGCCGACTGCAGACAGATATCATCAAATAAAAAAAGAACAGACGTACCTGGGTGCCTGTGAGCTGCAAAGCACATGAGAGACATTCCTCCAGCAGCCATTGGTGAAAGGGTTAACACCTCCTCTGAACTTCCCTGTTACCTGGAGAAAAGAGTCACACAAACCAGGTGACCTGAGCAGAGTCAGATAACCACTGCGTGACACACAGACTGACAGCTGATGTTCAGAACGACAGGATTCCTACGATCATCGTACCTGTCGCTGCTGCACATGTGTTAAACAGTGACTGCCTACCTGTTCATTGGTTGTCCTGCCTCTGGCCACAAGCACTATGTGGAAGCCGGTGAGGCCAGCCACAGGGATGAAGAACAGGCCTGCAACACACATGACAGCCAGCCTGGGAGCACGCGGAGTCAAGGAGAATCTCAGCACATCATACGGGAGGAAATGACAGCTGCCTGTGATGAAGGTGGCATCTGTGATGCAGCCATCATGTGACAGTGCGAGACTACGATCTACAATCCATCAGGGTCTCTGTGTGACTAAAGAACTGCAGACGCAGAGATCAGGGACCCCCGTCACCTGCTGCCTTTTAGATCCATCCACAGGATGATAAGAGACTGAACACTGTTATTGAAGAAAGCTTCACTCCAATACTAATCTAATCTAATGCAACCCTGAGTTCCTACAGTGACATTTTGTCCCACCAGATGTCCTGTCCTGTTGTGTTAATGGTCAGGTCAGCCATTTAAAAGACTAAATATTTCTTCTTTGCTCTGTACCAGATGAACAAGCCTGAGACCAACATGCTTCTTTCAGTCTGATTCTGAGATGTTCCAACTGAAGCTTTCATGTTGTTCTTCCTCAGTTCCATGTCTCTGACATCAGCAGCCTGAACAATGGCTTCAGCACAGTGGCTGCCATTTATCACTATCAGAATCCTTTATTAATCCCAGATGCTCAGACAGAAATAAATATACATCTGAAATGTAAGAAAATGACGATTAAATAACCTGACTTTTTGAACTGAAATATGTAACATAAATAACTCTAAAGTTAAACACTGAATACAATATGAACAGTTACAGTGTGATGTCACAGGTAGGAATGACTTCCTGTGGCGTTCTGTGGAGCATCATGGTGGAATGAGTCTGCTGCTGAATGTGCTCCTGTGTCTGTCCAGCACGTCATGGAGAGGCTGTGAAGGACTGTCCGGTATTGTCCTTAACTTGGACAGCGTCCTCCTCTCATGACGTTACTGTCCTTGCAGATCAGTTTGTAGAGTCTGTTGGTGTCCACTACTCTCAGTCTGCTGTCCCAGCACACTACAGCATAGAGGACGGCACTGGCTACCACAGACTCAAAATGTCCTGAGCATCGTCCAGCAGAGACTGAAGGACCTGAGACATCTCAGAAAATAGAGACGCTCTGGTCCTTCTTGTAGATGTCCTCTGTGTGTTTAAGGAAGTCCAGTTCATTGTCAATGTGAACACCGAGGTATTTGTCCACAGAGACCCCATGGATGGAAACAGGGGACACTGGTGTTTTTGTCCTTCTCATGTCCACAACCAGTTCTCTGTGCAGTTCCTGTTGTTGGAGAGCAGAGAAACCTGTTCCCAACGTTGACATCAGAAGTCAAACTGAGGACATTATCAGGAAGAGCAGAGGTGTAATTCTGTTTGTTCTCTGAAGTCATCGTCATGTTGATCAATTTTTCTCATCACCACATCTTGTGCATATAGTGTTTCACTTTGGAGTTATTTATGTTACATATTGCACTTTATACAGACATGTTTATATATTTAAATCTTTATTTACTGCCTTTTCAAACAGTAATATGTTTTCCATAACAAAGAAATCTGTCATAAACAGAAGCTGGGCCACATGAGAATAAAATACTAAATCCTGACCAAACAATAATGTGCATCATTTATCTCTGAGTGACTCATGAAAAACAGGAGAAACAACCAGAACAACTCAACAGTGACTGAGTGCCAAAACCATGGGACGTTAAAGGATACGTGACGATGGCGTGCAGGCGGTCGATGTTCTGCTGATGGTAGAGGATGAAGAGGAGGCCGAAGCCGAACACGGCCATGATGTGAGCCGTCAGAGACAGGAGGAACAGGAAGAAGTAGCGGTAGTTTCTCCTGCCGATGCAGTTGTTCACCCACGGACAGTGATGGTCGAAGTCCTTCAGAATGAGGGTAAGATTTAGGAAAGGCTCAAAGGCTTGTGCACCATTCAGCATGAATACAGATATTAACCAGTTCTCCACCATGTGTCCTCATCAAGTGTCTCCTCAGAGAAAGACAGCTGAGTGAACACGACTGCATGCTTCACACACACTGCCACTATCTGTCCTGTTAGTTATCAAGAGATGAAAAGACCTGACATACATGGATATGTAGGAGCTGCTGATACACAGTCTGATCCAGATACAGTTTCTCATCATCTGTAACTATGGAAACGTAACACATGTAGCCTCCTGAACTGGGCACGCTAATTTTCATGCAGGGATCCAAACACATGGCAGGTTGGAAGTGTTACATCTTACAACAACCTAAAATACGTCGCGTGGTAACGACTGTGGTCCCTCTTTGTTTGTGTGTCTGTCTGTCTTTCTGTCTGTGTTTGTGTGTTTCTGTGCGTTTCTTTCTCTCTGCGTCTCTTGTGTGCGTCTCTGTCTGTGAGTCTCTCTCTGTCTCCGTGCGTCTCTGTCTGTGAGTCTCTCTCTGTCTCCGTGCGTCTCTGTCTGTGAGTCTCTCTCTGTCTCCGTGCGTCTCTGTCTGTCTCCCTCTCCCTGTGTCTGTCTGTGGATACAAACAGACTTGCACAGAGTGGCAGCCAGCGGCTGTGTTGGACCGTGTCCTGGCGTCCAGCTCCTCACAGAATCAAAGTGAATTAGTGACAGATCTGCTGGGGATGTCTGTCATTTGTACTGGACAAAAGGACACTGGGTGCTGGCTTAAAGTGAAAAGCCACTCGCTGAATGTTTCACTGCAGCTCTGTGCCAAAGGGGGAAAAGGAAAACTGTAGTGGACACTCAGAGCTGAGTGAATCCGTGTGTTTTTCCAGCCTGGACATTAGAGCACACTGGGGTACCTGAATAATCCTTCACTTCTGCACCTTAAATACAGAAGATCAGAGTAAAGAAAGGACTGCCACTGGCTGTGCGATGGCGTCACATTCTGTTCCACACATATTTACTTAAGCCCAAAAACGTAGTTAAACTGACATGTTGATACAACAGCAAACTGTCCGTTTATATTTGACTATCTTCAGCCTGTCCTCTGCAGTAGAAGGCTGAGCTGTGGTCACATTGAGTCGTTTAAGGTGTGATTTTACATTTGATCTCCTTGTTTTTTCCAAGAAGGGATGACAAGCAGTACAAGGAACAGCTCAAAACCTACGATTCTCTGCTTTCATGAACCGTCACATTAGGCTGCAGCTGGGAGATGAACAGTCAAACTGCTCTACGAAATGCATTATCCTACGAACATAAAACATTTTAAACACCAACATAAAAACGGTTCATTTAAAGGACTCTTAGAGCACACGCACTGGATTTTTAAACATGCTAGTGTGAGACGAGTGACTGCGTCCTGGGGGGAGTCGTTCAAATCCTTCCCTACGAACAAGAAGGATCTTCAGCGTCCACACTCCATTTCACAACCGGGAATTTCTCTGCAGCTTTTCTAACAAGCAGGTTTAACACACATCGTACAGCTTTCCACTCCCATCCCCGTATTACCCTGTCATCTCTGATGATGTGCACACATGTTGTTTCAAATGAATGCAGGCAGCCATCATCTGCACACCAGTGTGTCATTAAAAGCACACACACACACAAATTTATATGGCTTTAGAGGCCAATCAAGATTTACTAGCTTGGTATCAGCTATAAACTTTGGCTTTTGGTCTGGTCACTGGAACCAGGACCTCTGAGTGTGCAGGGCGCAGTTCATTCTCAGATGCTCCACACATCAAGAGTGCTGCTGCTGAGCTGCTGGAGAATTCTGTTCATTCAGCACTGACTCTGCTTTCTCTACCAAAAACCTTTCAAAGGAAAGCCGTCTTGCAAGAGACGCTTCCATGATTCACCTCAGACAAACACGTCTGTGCGTCTTTAAATCTCACCTATCTTTCATAAGATAAGTCAGGTTGTTAATCATCTGTTTGGTAACTGGATGCTTCATTAAATACAGACATTTTCAGAGGGTAACCATATGTGGCCCTTGAAGTAAAGTGAGTTTGACACCCTCCCGTGTTGGCATTCAGAGCCTGTGCACATGAATGACGTTCTGTAAAAGTCCAGCGTGTGAGAGTGGGCACACCTCGACACAGTTGTCACAGACAGAGCAGTGGGAGCACCGTGGCGGCCTGTAGAAGCGGCAGGTGGAGCACCACTTCATCCTGACCTGGATCCCCCTGATCTCCACCGTCTTGTAGAGGGGGGCGCGGAAATCGTCCTCTTTGTCCTCGTCCTCCTCAGCTGCACAGACAGTACACACAATGAACAACTGAACAATGCTCTTCTGAGGTGTGGCATCAGAACCAGGCTGAACCTGCAGGGTCAAAAAACCAAGTCCTGGAGTGGCCCCGTGAGGCTGGCTCCAAAAGCAAGGACAACACTTTGTTCACTATCTGCAGTCTTTTGTATGGCAGGTTAATCCTCACTCAGCTTCATTCCAGTCCTGCCCACCTGACACACAGCACATCCATCCACTCACCTCTGGGGAAGATGCCGGGGTCCATGAACGTGGCCATGCAGAAGTTAGCCAGAACAAACAGGAAGATGACTCCATTATAGATGGGCACAGCTACTGAGAACTGCTCTGAAAGCCACGGACACCTGCAACATGACAAGACCACGACTCGTTACATTAGGCTACATTTCTAACACATTACAGCTGTCAAAGTGAGGCTGTGGGGCCTTGTAGATGAGCTTCTTTTTGTTTTTTTGATGACCAGCAGTTGGTTGGATTTGATTTTGTGTGAGGATGGACTGGAGTATTCTGTGGAAATGTAACGACTACCTCTCTGCAGGATCAAAGCTGCACGAGTGTGGGAGTCACTGATGGAACCTCTGAAAGGTTAATGCTGGCGTGTTTGGAGGCAGTGTGTCGATAAGCAGGGAGAAAATAACGTACTGTAATGACAGCTCACTGTAATGAAGCTACACATGGCTCAGCACAGCAGTCCCCGCATCACGGGTTACGATTATTTTCTTGGAACACTGGAGCTCTCTGCCACAGAGCGATAACAGATACAGGGATGCACCGTTCCCTTATCAGCGTGGGATATCTGTCACATACCCACCCAAAAAGCTGGTTCGGGTATCCGTGGCACCGACCTGATCCATTCATTGAGTTCTGTGGTGTTGTGTGTTTTCAGCAGCATCTAGCAGCACAGAGGGAGCTAACAGCAGAGCAGTCTGGAGGGTTTCCTGCTACATCAACAGCTTCTAACTGCATGTCTGCTGAAGTCAGATGACTCGCTCCTTATGCTCCATTACAGAGGTAAAGGTAAAGACTGAAATCACTGTACGCCCTCCCAACAACGTCTGAGCATGCTCCAGATGAACGGATCACTTCCCAGACCTGGATCAGGGCATCATTAAGCTCCTGGACAGTCTGTGTGCAGTTCTCCACACACCTCCAGACCATCACCAAACCAGTCATGCTGGGCGACGCTGCAGGCAGCAGAACATTCAACCGCGGCGTCTCCAGACGCGTGCTATTATCTGTGAAGAGAATGGGGTGCCAGTGGTGGGCATGCTGGTGTTACTGGGTGAATCCCAGTGGAGCTGCACAGTGCTGGGCTGTGGGCACAGGTCCCACTAATGGATCTGGGGACCTCGTGCCGCCTTCACAGTCTGTTGAGCATCGTGTCAGCGCTCCTTTAGTTCCTCCTCCTTCCATAAAGGAGCAGGTACTGGTCCTGCTGCTGGGTTGATGGCGTTTGTCTTGTTGCATCTCAAGGCTAAAGCTACATTTAGATTTCATTTTTCTCTTTTTAACAGCTCAGGGCTGCAGCTGAGAAAATAAAAACTCAAACCGTCTCTCACACATCTAAACATTCATCTACTGGATCATTTAGTAAAATCAGCCACTCTTTTGCCAGTAGAGCTATTCATGCTTCTGATTGGTCAGATGCTGCCAGTACCGTGTGAACGTGCTCGTAGCTGGATTGATAAAACCTGGGTTGCCTTATCCAGTTGATAACGTCCTTCATCCGACCAGTTATCCTGATCACTAATGTCAGGTTAAGTGAATCCAGATAATGGAAAGTTATCCTGGGTATGCTGAGCTCGCTCCACAGTGCAGGGTGCTAAGACCCGCCTCCTGAAGCAGAGCTGCAGTGCAGATGAACACGTTTACTTAACATTTAGTTAGTTTAGGGGCTCACTGAAATGCACATTCCATAGAAAACAAACTTTTCACCAGAACATTACAGCAGCCTGTGCTATGCACGCTCTTCTTTACTGAAAGCTGCTAATAACACAGCGTGTGCCAATATTTGGCTGTTTGAGTTCAGCTTTTGGAGTCTGCATGGGTGAGATCCACTACATATGATGATTGAGCAGCTTCCACAGAGGGCTGCTGGTGCTTCCGTGTTATCCCTGGAATTTTAAATTGTAACTGTTAAAATATGAGTAAATGTGACGGTGGCTGCAGGGGCAGAAACACTCGTGGACGCAGAGAAAGAAAGAGTGGCAGACTGGATGATGGGCTTTTGTCAGGGTGACAGATGTTGGCCTATTTTCTCCTCACTAATCTGAAGCACAGAGCTGACTGCCCACCATACTGACCACACACACACTCACAGATTAGACTCTCTCACGTATGCACACTCAAACACACACACTCTCACACCTGTCATTCTGACACATTCACAGTTCTCCTACAGAGGCTACATGGCCACTCTCTCTCTCTCTCTCTCTCACACACACACACACACACAGAGGCAACAATGAGGTAAAGTCCAGCTATAAAGGTGCCTGAATCTGTGTGCTTAGCTTGTTTGTTGACATGTTTATGGTACTCTGTATGCACTGGCTAAAATGCTGGGCGTGTCCTGGTGGCTTAGGGGTTTGGGTGTCAACCATGAATTGTGGACACTGGGCTGCGTTCACTAATATGAGCAGAGAAATGTTCTGACTCAGCACGAGCAGAGCTAACAGCTGGATTCATGACACACACCACTGGTGTGAGTACATCAGTGAGTCTGCCTAAATCACTCCGCTGCAACTGTGTGACTGTTGAGACATGGACAGCAGCACAGGTAAACACCAAAAAAGAAGAAGTTTGACATCAGAACCTCTCGGACTAGGGCCAACGCGTTTGTGGGATAACCCGGGTCAGATCCACGTGACCTCGAGAAACGAGCTGTGCTGAAGGGGTCCGATCACCTCTCATGATTACCGTTCATTACTCTTAGTGCATTCAAAGTTTGAAAAATTCCAGATTCACCTCTGGATTAGATCCAGATTCATTTTATTTCCATGTCTTTGTGTGGATTTGGGCTTTGGACATCAGAACATCAGTGATGTAATAGCTCATCTGGCTCACAAGCCAGCAGAATCCACAGGTCACTGTAATGCATGAAATACAGAAAGCAAGATTTCTGTTTTCTTGCCATTGGTTGGATGCAGCACACAAACTAACGAGGATTAAAATCCACTGAGAAGTCAAAGAGGCTCACAAACGGTCATATCCAGGACAAATCCATCTCATTCTCTGAAGGCACAAACCACGCCTTCTTAATGTGGGGGTCAACGTATAGGAGCACTCACTCCATGTTCAGGCTAATGAGATCATGATCATCACTGCACCACTAGCAGCAGGTCTACCGTCTAACAGGACCAACAGTGGACTACTGCTAGTTTAAGACATTTTGAAGACATACATAAACCTAATAAACATTACAATCCAAAGCGATACTCTAAGCAGCAGAGAGTCTTGTGAGAATGGAAAATATGACAATGAGAACAATTTGCAGGAAGACCCATTAGATGGTGACTGTGTGGAAGTTTCATTAAAATCTGACCAGAGGGACTGACAGATGACAGACGCCTCAACATGGAATAACCTCATCAATTCTGGTCATTTTTTTTAAAAACTTCCTTGGAAAATGATTCACATTTGTGCCAGAGAGCTAAAATAAACAGCAAGCTGCTACTCCTCTGGGGTATAAACCTACCAAGTATGGTGAAGCTCCTCCAAACCTCTCATCAGTTCCTACAATAATCTGTACAGCAGAGCGAGCAGGTCAAAAGCATGACCGCTCCTCACTAACAGACGACCACAACAGACAGCAGGAAGCAGGTGGAGGACTAGGAGCACCTGATCGGTCAGGTCAGGACGGGAAGATTGTGTTTAAAATACGGTCTCTCTCACCATGGAGGGTTGTGTCAGGAAGGGCATCTGGTGTAAAACCTCTGCCAAATTATCAATGTGGATTACTCTGTTGTGGCGCCCCCCTTATATCACTGTACCCACGGTGAGTGGGTCAGAGGAGTTTGTTGTGTGGAGATATATTCTCTGTTTAAAGTCCAACAGGAAGCACAGAAGCTGCAAACTGTGTCCAAGTATGTCCCCACAAAGACGTAATAACACTGATGTGCTTCAACGTGTGAAGCAGGACGTCCTTAAGCGACAATGTAAGACTTTACTGTCTCAGACCTGAAACAACCACAACTCACAGGGTCCACTTTGTCCAGCTCCATGTCTTAAGATAAGATAAGATAAGATATTACTTTATTTATCCCCAGTGGGGAAATTCGGGCATTGCAGCAGCAACAATACAGAAATCAAAAAGGTCAAAAGCCGAATAAAATAGTAACATAAATACAGTTGAGAAATAGTAAAAGAGGATATATACAGAGGACTATACACAATGGGGGGACAATGAAGAAATGGTGTGCAGTGAATGGCAAGTTAAAGTGACCAGTGATACAACAAAAAACACACAGTGAGACACAAAGGTCCAGACTACTCTATATGAAAAACACCATGACAGTAAGCATGATGGGAAATGTAGGATTTAATCAGCTGATTAAAGTAATGAACCTGGTTAGCAGTTAAAACAGTAAAATAATAAATATACACAGATATGAAAGATAGAAAAGGAAATAAAAGTAAATTAGCCTCAAAGTAAAAAGTGCAATATGTCACATAAGTACGATATACAGATGTGGCCATGTGAAACAGTCCAGGTGTTAAAGGAGGAGTTATAGACTGATGGTCACAGGTAGGAATGTGTTCCTGTGGCGTTCTGCGGTGCGTCGTGGTGGGATGGAAGGGAAGGGGTGAAATGGTTCATTTCACATATTTGCAAACCCTCCCTGTTTATATTACACACATACTGTTCAGGTCAGGCTGACACAGCAGTCAAAGTGAAGGCCAAAAAGGGTCCGAGGTGTCAAATATTATTAGTTTCTTTGCAACTGTGAGACATATTTCACCCCAATCACACACACACAAACTCCCCATTCTCTTGACCTCATCTGTGACGTGTGAGAACACAGGTGTTGTCTTGACTTTTGACCTTTTCTGTTCCTCTGGGCAAACTCCACCCACACTGAGTGGACACTCAGCAAGGGAGGGGCAAAACATATAAAGATTCTCTAACATTCCACTCTGCAGCTGCATATGATACACACTCTGTCTAAATGAGCAGCAGAAGTAAACAGCTGACAGAGAAACAGAGGAGGACGTGTCTGAAGACAAAGACCATCTTGAGGTCAATTCTGAATGAACCAAATAAGGACACTGCTGTTCATGTTCCTCTAAGCCAGACGTTTGCATCAAAAATGGTGGAGCGGTCTTCATCCCCAAATATACAACAGGTAAAACTGTCTGCAGAACACATAAAAAAGGCGGTGCCAGGGCCCACTGGGATGGCAGTGACTCGTGAGCTCATCATGCCCAACTCCATACAGAAAATCATTCTGGAAATGACTGATCCAGAAGGAAGGTGTGTTTTAGGGAAAGAAGTGGAAGGAGCTGGATAAAATGCTTTTACATGCATATCTGAGGGTCCTCAATCTGGCTGGGGTCTAAAATCCACCAGACCGCGGGATGCAGAGACAGGCAGGGCTGTATTTGTGCCACAGCGCGTCTGGAGACTTTTCATATTTTCTCCAGAGTGACCCCACATCTGATGATGGAGAGACAAGGGCTGTCAGACGGGGGAGACACGAGCCGGCAGCTATTAGGACAGTCTGGGAGATCTTGGTAGAGCAACTTCCACTACTCTATAACCCAGGCCCTGGTGTCACAGTAGATGGAAGGCTGGTGGCACTCAGAGCTCGCTGAACACTTATGTATGCCTTCAGCGGGTCAGTTTGAACATAAACAATGGTTAATGGAGTTAAACAATGAGATATAAACAATGTTTACTGGGAATTTTGGGTTTCTGATACTTTTGGATAATTCAACATGCCCTCCGGGTCAAACTGACCCAGGAACATCTTTGCTGTTCCTGAGAATCAAACATAACAGGAAGAGAATCACGTGTCCACATGACCTGAAACTGAGCACTGTGGAACCAGCAACACACACCTGACACGTGTGAAGCAGATCAGATGAATGCCTGAAAGATAACTGAACAGACTGATGGACAGAGGGATGGAAAAATATCACCAATCAAATCAGCCAATAAAAGCCACATGCAGGCCTTTGTGTGTGTTCGACGCACGACTGGCACTTACGTGAAGCAGAAGAAGAGCGTGGTGGAGCCAACGAGGAAGAAAGTGGCCGCTGACACCGGAACGTAGCGCGAGGGTCGTAGTGGTCTGCTGGGTGGAACCACAGCATGAGGGAGGGGTGACGAGGATGGACCCCGCCCTCCGCTCTTACTGCTACTACCTGGCATCACTCCCTGTGAGCAGTGATGCTCGTGGTGGTCCCCTAGCTGCTATGCAAAGTAATTTACCATTCAGAGTCCAATATTCCCTTGGGTGTGTTGAGTGGGTTTGGTGGGCAGGGGCAGAACTGATGGGGTAAAAAGCAAGCAGCAGAAAGGAAGACTTCAAAGAACGGGGGAGGAAAAGTTGAGGAAGGCTTCTTCTTCTTCTTCTTTTTCAAGATGGAAAAGAGACAAATGCTTTATTGCATTGGCACACTCGGATGGGAGGAGGGCTGAATGCTTGTTTTCTCAAGTTCTTACTTCAATCCTGATCAACTGTGTGAGAGATTAAAAGCAGCTTATAGGTCTCGCTGCTGTAAAAGCCTCGTTTCTCTGTCTGCAAGAAAAACAGGTGGGAAGGCGGTCTGAACAAATAAGCCACTGAATGTAAAGCGGAAGGTGTTGAAGAGCTGCGGGACATCCACTGAAGCTTTGCCCTGTTCACTATGACATGTCAGTCAACAGGAGGTGGCAGCTCTCGAAGGTCTCAGTGCAATCAGTCTGAATCGAGCAACGTCAACAATGATTAAAAAAACATGGTTGGAAAATAAAAAAACAAATGTGTGTTTGGACCCTTCACTTCAACAACCATTTAGCTCGTCGGTGATTTGGTGATGAGAAAATCTCAATAAAATCCGAGCAGATAAAATGAAGAGCCTCTCCCCCGATCTGAACTGGTCCAGTCTGACTGGTCTTCCAGTGGGAGAGGGGCGGGGTCCAGGAGTAGGCGGTGCAGAGGTAGACCTGTTTTGGTAGCAAGCAGTGGGAAATGAAATGAGGCTGGAAAGGGAAATGGCGAGGCTGCTCTGTGCTTTCCTTCAGCTCTGATAAAAGTCCGGGCTGGGTCCTAAATATCCCCACCACTCAAAAGGTCTGTTTAAGATCCAGTGTTCAGCACCTGGAATCCAGCTGCAGCAGTGTCACAAAAAGTCTTACAAATGAAAACCGGCTTTCAGTCCAGGACTTGTATTAGAAACAGCAGTCTGTAAGCGGGCCAGTGGAGCAGCCTGGTCTTCCTGTGTCGGGGCATCCCTAGACCCCGCCGGTGGCCGATTCAAACCACCTCACCTGTAAGCTGCACCCTGGCTGTGATCAGCAGACAAAAAGCAGGAAGTGAGTGGGTGGTGCTTTCCAAAACGACTAGGGCTAAATCCAGTAGACCATCCATTAGTATCCATGTACATGAAACTGTGGCAAAAAAGGTAAACGGGGGACGTGGGGCCTACGTGTGAACACACGACAGTATCATATCAGCCAGCCAATGGCAACACAGACCTACTCGCTTCCTTCTCTGGTGTCGTGGACATTAGTTATGCATCAGAAATGCCGGGCATCCCAGCCTCTGGCCGTTTTCATTTCACTGCCCTCTTCTCCAGGGACCTTCTGCCACTTCCTTCCCCAGCAGACCACTGAGGCTTGGATAACACCGTCCCCACAACAATCCCTCAGAGGATACAGCCTCTCCAGTGCAGCATCCTACAAACAAGCTCAATAAAAAGGAAAACCAGTGGCTTTTGTGTGTGCAAAATGGAGCTCCAAAGACAAGCTGCTCTGTAAGCTCAAAAATCCAGATCCAAGCAGTTATCCTCCTCCAGCGCCTATGAGCAGCCTCCTCGATGTGGGTCGCTGTGGGTGTGAGGGTGAAACACTGGAGTGGCAGAATTCTGTAGTTTGTCCTGGGTCACAAACACGCGAATCCAGTGTGATGGCTGGTGAGGAAGCTGCACCTACAATCATAATGAGAGAGACAAACATTATTATTCCTTTGAACAATAAGAGATTAAAAATGCTGCTCCTGCTCCACAATTACTAACTCACTGCATTCACCGTCATTAACAAAGCACCAAGAGTTGAGTCATAAACCAAACAGCCACAATCACCGGCGCTGGACAACAATTCAAAGGGAAACACTGCTTCCTGCCGTTTCTGTTAGCCGTACTGCTTACAGTCAGACGTTTCAGGGCGTTTCTGCAGCAGGAACGCTGCCAGGGTACCAAGAACCGTTTGAGATCCAAGCCTGCATTTGGATGGGAGGAAGCAGGGACAGATCCTGTGCTGTCAGTGTAAAATAAAGTGCGTGAAACATGAAGACGGCTCAGGAACTATTTGATGTCGAGTGTGAGGTGCAGCGATTGGGCACACACAGACACTTCAAAAAGGAAGCATGGTATCAATGTCAGGACAAGGGACGGAAATCTCATCTGCTGAGCTGGAAGACTATAAAAACTCAAACCTTCCTTTCAAATATCAGAGTCATCGCAGTTTCTCATGTGAAAGTCTGTCCACGGTTGCTTTCCTGCATCACTGGGTGTAACTTTAACTGTAACAAAAGCACTCAGGAGACTTTCAGACCCATTTTTATGGCCATTTCCTCTGACTGGCTTAGACCAGAGGGGGCTGGAACACAGTAGCTATCTTTCAGGTGGAAGAATATGCTAATTTTCCATTACTGTTATTATTATTATTAGTAAACTTTCTGTCCAGGTCAGAGTGCTGTGAAGCCTTCAAATGCTGCTCAGGATAAACCTAACAGACTTGCCAGGGTCAGATATGAATGAACGTTAGTTTAATCAGCACATGTACCTTCGGCTGCTGCCTCATATTCTCCCCAAGGGGTCGCCACAGTGGATTAATCTTGGCAGAGGTTTTACGTTGGATGCCCTTCCTGACGCAACCCTCCATAGTGAGAGGGGCTTGTGTCCCCACCTAGAATCGAACCAGGGACCTTTCGCTTGTAAGGCGAATGTGTAAACCACTACTCTACAGGGGACACTCATATTTAACTGTGGGTCGACGAGAAGAAGCAGCGTCCAAAAACACACACACGGGTTAGTGCGCTGCTCCCTCTACAGGTTAGTTTGTGTGACTGCGATACATGAACACATGAACTATGAAGCTGATAGCGTCACAGTAACAGGTGGATTTAATGAGACCAAAATGTAAGACAGTGGGCAGCTGAGGCTCAGGAGGTGGAGCAGGTTGATGCATTGTGATGCATCCATCAGTGTCACTGTGTGCGATAGTTAGATGTGCTTAATGGCAAAGAATAAAGGAGTGTGTGTGTGAATGGGTGAATGAGGCTTGTAGTAAAAGTGCTTTGAGAGCTCAGTTTGAGAAGAAAAGTGCTATTAAAGTGTACCATTAAAGTCATACATATACTGTAAATATAATCTAGAAAAAAACAGATCAACACTTCAAGAACTGAAACCTCAGAGAATCACCACAGCTGATGATGTCCCCACATTAGCAGGTCAGCGTTCTGGAGAAAGGAACTTCTGAGGGTCCTTAAGCAGTGTTTTATACCTACAGAGATGTTCTTAGATGTTCTTCTCTGTGTTCGTGTGGCTCTATGTGCTTCAGTGCAGCTCAACTCAGCTGGCTTTCTGTTTGCTCCTCTCCTGCTGTCTACACATGGATGGTACCATACCACAAACACAGCTGTCAGTACCAACACCAGCAGAATCACAGGATTCTGCACACCACACCCAACCCCATGGTTAAAAATTACTCCAGACCGCAGTACTGCGATCCACACGTCAGTGCTGCAGTACCATGATCCACAGGCCAGTGCTGCAGTACAGACCAGACTACAAAACTGTGATCTATGTGTCGGTTCTGCAGTACAAACCAGACCACAGTACTGCGATCGACACATTGGTTCTGTAGCACAGACCAGGCTGCAGTACTGTCATCTACATGTTGGTGGTGCAGTACAGACCAGGCTACAGTACTGTGATCTCTGTGTCGGTTTTGCAGTACGGACCACACTACAGTACTGCGATCCACACGTCAGTGCTGCAGTACCATGATCCACAGGCCAATGCTGCAGTACAGAGCATACCACAGTACTATGACCAACACATTGGTGCTGCAGTACAGACTAGACCGCG